>CM065705.1:5826370-5836370 GCA_017654935.2 Phymorhynchus buccinoides | reverse complement strand
TCCCATCCGCTTATGCGCTTCCGCTGTTGGAATGATCCCTGGAGTCTTTTAGCCAGGGTAAGCCAACGAACAACCAACACACATTAAGCTACATGCAGAAACCTCATGCGCTTATCCGCAAATGGGCGTATCCCATCCGCTTATTTCTTACTTTCTTTTACTTATTTGCGGATAAGCGCATGAGATCTTCGCGTGTAATGTGCACACAGCCTCAGTTTTATTCTTGTTCTTGTTCTTGTTCTTCTCCTTTAATCCCTTGACTGCCACCAACGTATCACGTACTGAGCTGATGACATCAGACGAAGAGGAATAACTCTAGTATGCTGGCTTTTGCTCTAACACAGTCAAGAGAGTTATATCCCCAGACCATTTTGCCAGATTGTCTCTATCACTTGTCTTTTTCAGTCATGGCATGATTTGCCCAATGATTTTTGTTTGTGGCACAAGCCACAAACCTATAACTCACTTTGTCGGTCTGTCGGTCGGTCCAAAATTGTCGCACGCCACAAACGATTGCGAATCCGCGCTTGTTTCTTTAATATTCCCTGGCAGTCAAGGGGTTAAATTCCTGTTGTTGTTATTGTTGTTGCTGTTGTTATTGTTGTTGTTGTTGTTCTTGTTCTTGTTCTTCTTCTTCTTCTTCTTCTTCTTCTTCTTCTTCAGTTCTTTTGTTTACTAACCAAAATCGTTAATATCTTCTTCTACCCTTTATGACTTCAGACCAAGTACGTCACCCAGAGCTGAACGTAGAACGCGCGTGCAGTGTGTGAACTATGACGTCATCAGAGAGCGGCAAACGTCATTTTCCTGAAGGCTTCGTGTGGGGAACGGCCACTGCTGCCTATCAGATAGAGGGAGGGTGGAACGAAGGAGGTATAGTATAGTATAGTATAGTATAGTATATAGTATAGTATAGTATAGTATAGTATAGTATAGTATAGTATAGTATAGTATAGTATAGTATTAGTATTAGTATAGTATAGTATAGTATAGTATAGTATAGTATAGTATAGTATAGTATAGTATAGTATAGTATAGTATAGTATAGTATAGTATAGTATAGTAGTGTAGTGTAGTGTAGTGTAGTGTAGTGTAGTGTAGTGTAGTGTAGTGTAGTATAGTAGACTGTATAGTAGACTGTATAGTATAGTATGAAGGTCACTGCTGCCTATCAGATAGAGGGAGGGTGGAACGAAGGAGGTATAGTATAGTATAGTATAGTAGTATAGTATAGTATAGTATAGTATAGTATAGTATAGTATAGTATAGCATAGCATAACATAGAATAGCATAGCATAGTATAGAACATAGTTTTGAGGTTAGCTTTATAGTATTAGTATAGTATATAGCATAGCATAGTATAGTATAGCATAGTTAGTATAGTATAGTATAGTATAGTATAGTATAGTATAGTATAGTATAGTATAGTAGACTGTATAGTAGACTGTATAGTAGACTGTATAGTATAGTATGAAGGTCACTACTGCCTATCAGATAGAGGAAGGGTGGAACGAAGGAGGTATAGTATAGTATAGTATAGTATAGTATAGTATAGTATAGTATAGTATAGTATAGTATAGTATAGTATTAGTATAGTATATAGTATAGTATAGTATAGTATAGTATAGTATAGTATAGTATAGTATAGTATAGTAGACTGTATAGTAGACTGTATAGTATAGTATGAAGGTCACTGCTGCCTATCAGATAGAGGGAGGGTGGAACGAAGGAGGTATAGTATAGTATAGTATAGTATAGTATAGTATAGTGTATAGTGTAGTGTAGTGTAGTGTAGTGTAGTGTAGTGTAGTATAGCATAGTATAGTATAGCATAACATAATATAGCATAGTATGTATAGCATAGCATAGCATAGCATAGTATAGTATAGCATAGTACATGTATAGCATAATATAGCATAGTATGGTATAGCATAGCATAGCATATCATAGTATAGTATAGCATAGTATAGCATAATATAGCATAGTATGAAGGTCACTGCAGCCTATCAGATAGAGGGGGAGTGAAAGGAAGGAGGTATGTCAACAACAACAGCATTATCGTAGGCCTATAGTACACGACAGTACATTATAGTGTAGCATCGCTTAGCATGATGTGGTTAGTAACTTAGTAGGTATGGTATGTGTGATATTGCACGTGTGCATGCACATATGTCAGTGCGTCCGTGCGTGCGTGTGTGTGTGTGTGTGTGTGTGTGTGTGTGTGTGTGTGTGTGTGTGTGTGTGTGTGTGTAAGCGCGCACACGCGCTGCGCGCGTGGACGTATGCCTGTGTGCATGCACACACATGTGATCAGTTCAAATCAATGTGTTGCCCTTGTGTTGTTGGCTTCGTCAGGTAAGGGGCTCAGCATCTGGGATGTGTTCACTCACGCGGGCGGCAACGTCTGTGATGGCAGCACTGGTGACGTGGCCTGTGACTCGTATCACAAGTACGAAAATGACGTCACACTCATGAAAGAACTGGGGGTGAGCGTGAGAAACAATACCAATTGTTTGTAAATCACTTAATATTTTTGTTTTCTTATTCTCTCTATTGTAGTTTCGGTGACGTGGCCTGTAACCCTTAAAGACCCACCAGGTCACGTGTCAAAATCACGGGTTCCACGTGCTTTCCCTCTTAAAGCTGGTAAGAAATCTTGTTTTGACCATACAAATGTCCCCAAATTGAAAACGAAACATCATTTTAAAGAACAGCCTCAATTTGAAGTTGGGGACATTTGTAGGTGTGTCACAGCTACCCAGAATAAACCAAGGGACTTACTCGTGGTGCGTCAGTGTGTCTTTAACACAAAAATACGAAGATGACGTCACATTGATGAAAGAACCGATGGTGAGCCTACGAAATAATACACTCGTAATTCTCTTCTCTTTTTTCCCTGTTCTGTATCTTTTGAGGACACAGACTTATGACAAGTCCGAAAATGATGTCACACTAATGAAAAATTTGAAGTAGGTATGCTATAAATGTCATAAAAAAAAATCGTTCAAAATTAAGCAGCCAAAGACGGGAAAAAAGTTAGGCGCATAACGGCAGCATGACTGCATCTTAAGCAGCCAAAGACGGGTCCATGCTTGGGCCTAACTATTTTCCCGACCCTTAGTTCAACCAGGAGGGCGCATACAAAGGCTGCTGGCCAATGGGATCGGCAGCATGACTGCATCTGCGCTCATATGACAGGAAACTGAGCGATCGAAGAAGAAGAAGAATCGTCCTATTTATTATTTCTTTGTTTTGACCCTTCAGGTGACGTCCTACCGTTTTTCCATCTCATGGCCACGCGTCATTCCCGACCCTCTGATTGGTGCAGTCAACCAGGAGGGCGTGGCCTACTACAACCGCGTGATTGACAGGCTGCTGGCCAATGGGATCGCGCCCTGTGTGACCCTGTACCACTGGGACCTGCCGCACGTGCTGGAGGGGAGGGTGGGGGGCTGGGCCCAGGAGGAGATAATTCCTTACTTTGTGCACTATGCTGAGGTCTGCTTTCAGAGCTTTGGGGATAGGGTGAGTATGTGGGGTGATTGAGAGAGAGAGAGAGAGAGAGAGAGAGAGAGAGAGAGAGAGAGAGAGAGAGAGAGAGAGAGAGGAGAAAGAGGAGAGAGAGAGAGAGAGGTGGGGGGCTGGGCCCAGGGGGAGATAATTCCTTACTTTGTGCACTATGTGAGGTCTGCTTTCAGAGCTTTGGGGATAGGGTGAGTATGTGGGGTGATTGAGAGAGAGAGAGAGAGAGAGAGAGAGAGAGAGAGAGAGAGAGAGAGAGAGAGAGAGGTGGGGGGCTGGGCCCAGGGGGAGATAATTCCTTACTTTGTGCACTATGCTCTGCTTGCAGAGAGGTACTTTGTGCACTATGCTGAGGTTTCAGATAGGGCTTTGGAGAGAGAGAGAAAGAGAGGGAGAGGTGGGGGGCTGGGCCCAGGGGGAGATAATTCCTTACTTTGTGCACTATGCTGAGGTCTGCTTTCAGAGCTTTGGGGATAGGGTGAGTATGTGGGGTGTGAGAGAGAGAGAGGTCTGCTTTCAGAGCTTTGGGGATAGGGTGAGTATGTGTGGTGATTGAGAGAGAGAGAGAGAGAGAGAGAGAGAGAGAGAGAGAGAGAGAGAGAGAGATGACTATTATTTTCAGGTGAAAATGTGGATTACCAGTTCAACAAACGAAACAGTTTTTGTTAAAATGGGATATTTTCTGGGATAAGATGAAGACGATGACGATGATGATACTGATGACATATGAAGATGATGACGATAATATCGATGATGATAGTCTTGATAAGGATCGTGGCAATTCTCAGGTGAAAATGTGGATTACTGTCAACGAACCCAACGTATTCATTGAAATGGGATATCTGCTGGGAGTGGAGGCCCCTGGACGTACGGACTTGGCGGAACAAGGCCCATACGCATGCGCGCACAACGTCATCCGCGCGCACGCGCAGGCGTACCGGATGTACCAGGACAAGTTCAAAAGCACCCAGAATGGTATCAGAGAGAGAGAGAGAGAGAGAGAGAGAGAGAGAGAGAGAGAGAGAGAGAGAGAGAGAGAGAGAGAGAGAGAGAGAGAGAGACAGAGAGACAGAGAGAGAGACACACAGAGAGACAGAGAGAGAGAGAGAGAGAAAACGAAAACAAAAAAGAAAACGAAAACGAAATTTTATTTAACCAGGGAACATGAGATAAGCAAGTTACATGCTGTTTTCCACCCAGCCCTGTGGAAAAATAAAAGAAATCAAACAAAAAAGCTAAATAATATATGTACATGCAGAAATGAGAAGAAAAGGGAGGGAGGATGGGGGGAAGAGGCACAGAGGGGGATAAGGATGGGGAAATTTTGGAATTTAAAGTACAGGAAAAAAAAGGGCACATTATGCAAACATAAAATCAGCAAAGGATAACACTCCTCATCATTATCAGTAATAGTAAGATAGTAATAAACAAATCAAGTTATATCATACAAAAGTATCAAACACATATATGTTATCACATATTATAACAAAATCAGCAATCATAAATATCATCATTCACATGTTTTCTTTTAATCTCTGAAATAGAATATTTTGATACACGTTTTTGAGACAGAGAGAGAGAGAGAGAGACAGAGAGAGAGAGAGAGAGAGAGAGAGAGAGAGAGAGAGAGAGAGAGAGAGAGAGAGAGAGAGAGAGAGAGAGAGAGACAGAGAGAGAGAGACTGAGAGAGAGCATGCACTCCAACCCTTTTGTAGAACTAGCAGAGAGAATAGTGGGGGTGGAATGGGATGAAGTGGGGTGGGTTGGGGGGGGGGGGGGGATACATTATTTGCATTCTTTTCAGGGTTGGGCTAAAAAATAAGTAGGCCTAATTGCTGCATCTGTTTTATTATGTCAGTAGATAATTTATCAGAGTCATAATTTCTACACATAGGCCTAGGCATATTTACATAATGTGGATGAGAAACTCGTCAGGGCAAAAAGTGTATCTGAAGCTTGATGCAGTTGGTGAATTATTAACATACTGCACAAAAAGATTGTTTTGATTTTGCAGGAAGATCAAGCAAATCTAACACTATGTATCTTAAAGACACACTTACCCACCACGATTAAGTCCCTTGTTTTTTTTCTTCTGGGTAGCTGTGACCCACATACAGATGCCCCCAACTTCTAATTGAGGCTGCTCTTTAAAAGGATGTTTCGTTTTGAATTTGGGGGCATTTATATGGGAGTCAAACCTGGTCCAAACAAGATTTCTTACCAGCTATAAGAGGGGAAACACGTGGAACCCGTGATTTTGACACGTGATCTGGTGGGTCTTTAAGATCCAGGCCCTGTAGGCATGAGTGCGAGTTTAGACGGTTAACACGGGGAACAGTATGTAAATTAGACTAAGCTCCCCAAACGATTGGCTGTTTAGCCTAATTTACATACTAATCCCCGTTTTGAATGTCTAAGCCGCACTCATGACCACATGGCCTAGAATGTCTCCCTGATAAGCAAATTCCATCCCAACACTCCGGAATAGCAGCTTTCTCCCCTGCTATCAGGGAAACATGGTCAGACTGGACAGACTAGCATAATGGTCAACCTAGCTCGCCAATGTGACCGCCAGGTGGCAACCAACTCAATAGGGGCTTATCTCATGATATCTTTAGTTGGGGGTAGAGAGAGAGAGAGGGAGGGACTCCTCCCCCCCCCCCTCTCTCTCTCTTTATCCCCAACTAAGAATATAGAGAGGATTAGCCCCACTCGAGCGCTATGCCACCTGGCGGTCAAAACAGCCAGCTAAGCCGCTCATTACATAGATACATTTTGAGTGTCAGACAGAATGATTCTTCTTTTCCGCGTTACCAGGACAGGTTGGCATCAGTCTGAACAGCAGATGGACTGAACCCTTGGATCCAGAGAAGCAGGAGGACGTTCTGGCTGCAGAGAGATACCTGAACTTCGATCTGGGCATCTTCGCTCACCCCATCTTCGTGGATGGAGACTACCCCCCCGTTGTCAGAGAACGCATGGCGCACAGGGCTAAGGAAGAGGAAGGCAAGGGAGAGCATCATCGTTTACCGCTCTTCACTGAGGAGGAGAAAAGTTATATTAAAGGTACGAGAAAGTACGCGTTTGGTTAAAATAGGTGTTTTTTTATTCACTAACAACACATATAATAATTTATTCAATGAAAAATAATGGCATCAACAAGCTTGAAGCTTATAATATGCCTACTGTTGCCATTATAATAAATAAACAAAAGCAAACAACTGTCTGGTTTCTGCTGATATGTTCCTGCCTGCTGGGTGTGTGCTATCTTCACCCTCCTCCTTATCCACATCCTTATCCCTTACCAACTCCTCCTTATCCCAAGCCTTACCCTTACCACCCACCCCATTACAACCATAATAGCCTAAATAAGGTAAGGATGTGCCCCCTCCGGATGTGCCCCCTCCTCCCTCTTACATTTCTCAGCTCTCCCCACGTTTTCACACCTGCCTTTCTTACCAAACATTAAGCTGTATCTTATCAACTTTTTGAGCTAATTATCTTTGTTGAATAATTAATCGCAGTCATGATAATGGCCATTATCTAATAGGACCCCCCTCCCCCTTTGTAGTGCAGTACACATTCTTACCGGTCCATTCTCCTGCCATTTTTTTTGAAGAAGCACTTTCAAAACGATTTCCCCCAGCCGAAGTCGGACTTGCTGGGCCTAACTATTTCTTAGCTAGGCGCATAACGGCAGCATGACTGCATCTGCGCTCATAATTGACAGGAAACTGTCTGAATGGAAGAAGAAGAAGAAAGTGCGGTTTTGCCCATGTTTCATGTAGGCTTCGTTTGTGTTTGATTTGTATGTTTTCTGTTTGTCTATAATAGTTATTGTCTTTTGATTTGAATAGGATTTTTTTTGTCAGGCGTCACAAATAAATACAATATACCATTTCTTCTTCTTCTTCCTCTTCTTCCTCTTCTTCTTCTTCTTCTTCTTCTTCTTCTTCTTCTTCTTCTTCTTCTTCTTCTTCTTCTTCTTCTTCCAATATTTGTGTTTGATTTGTATGTTTTCTGTTTGTCTATAATAGTTATTGTCTTTTGATTTGAATAGGATTTTTTTGTCAGGCGTCACAAATAAATACAATATACCATTTCTTTTTCTTCTTCCTCTTCTTCCTCTTCTTCTTCTTCTTCTTCTTCTTCTTCTTCTTCTTCTTCTTCTTCTTCTTCTTCTTCTTCTTCTTCTTCTTCTTCTTCTTCTTCGTTTCTTCTTCTTCTTCTTCTTCTTCTTCGTCTTCTTCTTCTTCTTCTTCTTCTTCTTCTTCTTCTTCTTCTTCTTCCAATATAGTTGTCAAGGTCAGTTCTGACCATTATTACAACTGAAAAGGGCGGAGAGGTCGAAGAGAGAGAAAAACAAAACAAAAGAGGAAAAACAAAAACAAAGGGGGGAGAGAGAGAGAGAGAGAGAGAGAGAGAGAGAGAGAGAGAGAGAGAGAGAGAGAGAGAGAGAGAGAGAGCTTTGGTGGGTAGACAGCCAGACAACCGACCAGACTGGGACCGTTTCAACGTTATACAATGTTAAGTAATATTATTTCTTTATTTTGATTTCCTTTTCTGTGTTTTTGTTTGACGATTCCTTTAATTTTTTTTTAAAGAATCGGCTGCTTTCGTTGGTCTTTATTAAATCACCACCACACGCTAGGCCTACGTGGTGGCGGGGACAGCAGGACAGAAGGATTTCATCTACAAAGGATTGTATATTTTTTTCTTGCTCTGATCATCATTTTGCTATTATTTGTCAGGCTCTGCTGCTCATTTCTTTGGTCTTAACTACTACACCACGCACTTCGTGGTGGCGGGGACAGCAAAACACAATGACTCACATTACCATGGAAATTTGTATTTCTTATAGTATCACATTACAATTTACTTGATTTTTGTTTAGGGTCTGCTGATTTCTTTGGTCTTAACTACTACACCACACGCTTCGTGGTGGCGGGGACAGCAAAGCACAATGACTTAAATATTCTAGAACAGAATGTTTAAGTTCTCTATCATTTACTAAATCTGTTGTTTTTCAGGCTCAGCGGATTTTCTTTGGTCTTAACTACTACACCACACGCTACTTGTAGATGGCGGGGACAGCAGAACTCAATGACTTAAATAATCTACAAAGGAATGTCACATTTCTCTTTCATTTACTAAATCTACCGTTTTTCAGGCTCAGCGGATTTCTTTGGTCTTAACTACTACACCACACGCTTCGTGGTGGCGGGGACAGCAGAACACAATGACTCAACCTACGAAGGGGACGTCAACGCTGAAGGTCGCACTGACCCCACGTGGACAAGGTGACGTCACAACGTTTTTGTTGTTGTTTTAATAAACATTTGGTAAAGGTCAAGATGTGCCACCCCCCCTACCTATCTCAGTGAATTGTATTTTTCCGTTATTGCCTTTCTTACCATACATAAAGCTGTATTTTAGGAACATTTTTAGCTAATAACCTTTTTGGAATACTAACCCTAACCCTAGCCCTAACCCTAACCCTACCCCCCACTCTATAAGACGAAAAAACGCAACGAACCACAACTGTGACAAATCGCGGTGTACTGCAGTACATAGTGGGGGGTAGGGTTAGGTTTAGGGCTAGGGTTAGGGCTAGGGTTAGTATTCCAAAAAGGTTATTAGCTGAATATGTTCCTAAAAGACAGCTTTATGTATGGTAAGAAAGGCAAAAACGGAAAAATAGAATTAACCGAGAAATGCAGGGGGGGGGGTGGCACATCTTTACCTTTGCCAAACATTTTTGCTAGTAACAATTTTAATTCCAATAGACTACAGACCTAAGTCTTTTTGAGGCAATGTTTGTTTATCAAATATTTTAATTTCGCCATGGCTTCATAGTCTATAAAGCTGTTCTGTCGCGTCTATCGTCAGAAGTGGTGTCTGCGACGCATACCTTCAGATCCAGATCCAGCTGTGTCAGACCAATAAATTGATATAGGCTAGAACATGGCATGGGTAATCAAAAACGGTAACACGCGTAATGTTCTCATCCCTAGCTGGTGCATTTGTATCACAGTGTTCAATGGTCAACCTAGCTCGCCAATTTGACCGCCAGGTGGCAACCAACTCAATAGGGGCTTATCTCGTGATATCTTTAGTTGGGGGTAGAGAAAGAGAGAGAGAGGGAGGGACTCCTCCATCTCTCTCTCTCTCTTTATCCCCAACTAGGAATATAGAGAGGATTAGGCCCACTCGAGCGTTATGCCACCTGCGGTCAAAACAGCCAGCTAAGCCGCTCATTGCTTCGGCTGTTGGAGTCTTTTTGGAGTCTTTTTTCCCTGGAGTCTTTTTACCAGGGTACGACAACAACAATTATTAATAATTATCCTACTGTTTGTAATTCCTTTCGTCAGTAGTGATGTTTTTTGGTTCTTTGAATTTAGACCCTTTATTCAACTTTGCCCTACTTATTACAAAAGTAGACCATATTTTCCGTGCTGCAGATGACATCAATGAACTG
>CM065705.1:5816370-5821370 GCA_017654935.2 Phymorhynchus buccinoides | reverse complement strand
ACTTATGTGTGTGTGTGTGTGTGTGTGTGTGTGTGTGTGTGTGTGTGTGTGTGTGTGTGTGTGTGTGTGTGTGTGTGTGTGTGTGTGTGTCTGTATGTGTTTGTGTGTGTGTGTGTGTGTGTGTGTGTGTGTGTGTGTGTGTGTTTATATATGTGAGTGTATGCTAATATATCACATCCCACGAAAAACTCCAAAAAAATGATTGCATGCATATTTAATGTACAAATCATTTCACATTTTTATGTACAATTAGCAAAGAGAAAAATATACAAAATAACCATAGTAATGTCATTTCAGATAACTTGATGGTCTCAAGATATCTATCAGAATTAACAGAATGGACACGATACGTGTCATGTTTGCAAAGCTCATTTGAAGTATTTGTTTAAGAAAAAAAGTTACAATGATCTGTTTACTCAGCATAGCACAATTGGACTAAAAACTTGTACCGGGTACACAAGAATAAGAAAAAGCGAAAGAAACAGAAGTTGAAGAAGATCGTGATGACGATGACAATGACGACGACGATGATGAAGATGATGATAATTGTGAGTAGGGGAAGACGGGGTAAAAAGCGCATGGGCGGGTAAGAAGCCCACCCCAATTATCTCATGAAATGAAGCAAATTTCAGTCTCATTTTGCCCATGAGACGAGCGTTAATGTCTAGCATTCGTCTCATGGGCAAATTTGACTGACATTTTCTTTATTTCATGAGATAATTGGGGTGGGCTTCTTACCCGCCCATGCGCTTTTTACCCCGTCTTCCCCTAATGTATCCGAAAGAAGAGTTCAAACGAGTAAACAAACAAACAAACAAACTAACAAACAAACTAACAAACAAAAAACAAACAAACACATAAATAATGAAATTAATGAATGGATAAATAAATATATCCAACAATATTTGGTAATTCATCCCTTCTTTAAAGACCCGCCACGTCACGTGTCAAAATCACGGTTTTCACGTGTTTTCCCTCTTATAGCTGGTAGGAAATCTTCCTAGCATGAGAGGGAATGTGACACGTGACGTGGGGGGTCTTTAAGAAATCTTCCTAGCATGAGAGGGAATGTGACACGTGACGTGGGGGGTCTTTAAGAAATCTTCCTAGCATGAGAGGGAATGTGACACGTGACGTGGGGGGTCTTTAAGAAATCTTCCTAGCATGAGAGGGAATGTGACACGTGACGTGGGGGGTCTTTAATACTTGTCCGATGATGCTTCCTTTCGCACGCACCTGGTAGCTCTGTCACGTTGTGAGAATGGGTGAACACTCTGTCTTTGAATTACGAACAAAAAATGTTTTCACGTTCGCTTTCGTTTCGATCTTCTAACCCCTTGAGCCAAGGGGAGTATATATAGGTGAAGACGGGGTAAAAAGCCCATGGGCGGGTAAGAAGCCCATGCCAATTATCTCATGAAATGAAGCAAATTTCAGTCACATTTTGCCCATGAGACGAGACGAACGCTAAACATTAACACTCGTCTCATGGGCAAAATTTGACTGAAATTTGCTTCATTTCATGAGATAATTGGCATGGGCTTCTTACCTGCCCATGGGCTTTTTACCCCGTCTTCTCCTACAGTTCACGCCGCGGCTTTTTAAGCCATCCATCCTGCTGTTACTTCTTGCAGGAGGCTTTGATGGTGCCCGCCTCCGTGTACATCTGCTTCTGGTAGTCGATGAAGAGTTCCATGTTCCTCCACGAGTAGTTGGCGTTGTCCACGTAGTTGTCGTTCTTGTACCATCGGCCCTGTACAGTGTAGAGTGGCACAGTATCTGTCACTCTCTTTGACTCTGCCTTTTTCCTTTCTGTTACTGCTTGTAACGCGTTTGCTACTATCTTTCTGCCTTACCAGGTCCATTCTCCTGCCTTTTTTTCTCTCACGAAACGCTTTCAAAAACATTTCGCTCAGCCGAAGTCGGACTTGTCTATTTCTTAGTAAACCCGATCTGCGTTCAGGAAACCTGGGTACAGGGGAGCTTAAGCTTCGTGTTTTCGAACCTGGGTACAGGGGATTTTCCCTCTCACTTTACACTAGGCCTTACGGTCTGAGCGTGGAGTCTTTCGGATGAGACGATAAACCGAGGTCCCGTGTGCCCATGCACTTAGCTCACGTTAAACCCAGTGGCTACGAAAAAGTTGTCATTTGGTCAAAATTTACCACCACCACCCCCCCTTTCCTTCCTCATCAATCACACAAAGAATCGCATGCAAAAAATAAAAAAAAAAATGGGTGGCGCGCCTCTGGCTGCGACGCCATCTCCAGGAGGGAGCAACCCGAATTTCACAGAGATGCCTCTGTGACTATAAAGTATTTTATCATATAGTAAAAAGCCAAATTTGCTGTGAGCCCTAACGGGGCGATGGCAACGGCAACCGGGGCGGCCGTGTCATTTGCGCGGTTTCGCAAATGCGCGAAACGCGTATCCGCCGGACTCTCGGCGCCCGTATCTCCGGCATTTCTGGAACGATTGCCTTCAAATTTGGCAGGTAGATGACCGGGGACGGTGACTATCGGTGTGCCAAACCGGAAGCGAATCAGAAACGCGCGCGCTATACGCCGCTTCACCTTCTCACGAATAACTCCGCCGTTTCTTAACCGAATCGCCTCAAATTTGCTGTCAGGCTTGCTATAGCTCGGGCAAAGCCTAGCAGCAAATTGGAAGAGAATCGGGAGAGCGCGTCACTCTCAGAGCAGCGCCAACGTCAAACGGGGCCTTATAACTCCGCCGTTTCTTAACCGAATCACTTCAAATTTGCTGTACTCAGCGTTACCAGTACTTGGCGTTACCGTTACTAGGCGTTACCAGTACGGTGCATTGCCAGTACTAGGCGTTGCGCTAGTAGCTAATAATAATACCTGCTTCTTGGCGCTGGACTGGGTGTGGCGGCCCATGCGCATCACGATCCCTTTGACCCGGCTGGTGGGCAGCTTGTTCTGGCTGGCCGCCACGATGGCGAGCTGGTTGAGAGTTAGAGGCGGGTGAGCTCCGTTTTTCTGTTCAGAACGGGTGTGTGTGTGGGGGTGGGGGGATAAAAATGAAAAGAGAAAGTCATCAGCATATTATTTTATGAACTACGAACACTTTCTAAAAAAAAATTGTGCAATACTTATGATTTATGTATCCTTCCACGGGCAAAGTCACAGAGCCACTCTGTGAAAGTATAAGAAAAAGGAGAAGACAATAGGGCATTTGCCACGAGTGTTCGTGATCCAATAATCTGCTCGCACTCGTTCTGCCCGAGTTATGCTGACATTCCGATTTTAACTCTCTAAATTCTACTCGGTGAAATGCAAGGTCGCCGGCACGCGGCAAATGCCCTATTGAAATGACCAATATGGCTAAGGACGAAAACACACACGCGCGCGCGCGCGCACACACACGCGCGCACACACACACACGCGCGCGCGCACACACACGCACGCACACACACACACACTAACACATGCACATTTTTCGACACTTATAACAGCACACCAGTGCCGTGCTTGTTAATGCTTAGCTGCAAACCCCCCCCCCCCCCCCCCCATAGACATGCACACGTGTCACACACACACAGACACACACACTACACACACACACACACACGCACACACACGCACACACACACACACACACACACACACACACACACACACACACACACACACACACACACACACACACACACACACACACACACACACACACACACACACACACACACATACATATATATTATTGTCTGAATCACTTTTAGTGGAAGGACGTTAAACTGAAGAAGAAGAAGAACACATACATACACACACAGCATTAAAGCATTGTCCTATAAAGTTTTATGTGTTGGGTATCTAATTATGATGTTCTTATTGTATATGTGTTTATGTCGTGCCATAAATCAATTTCTCACTTTGGAGATAATAAAGTGGTCTTGAGTCTTGAGTCACACACACACGCACACGCACACGCACACACACACACACACACACACACACACACACACACACACACACTTCTCCACCCAAACCTTACACCCTCCATTTCCAAACCAGTCCCACATCCACTCCACCCCCCCCCCCCCCCCCCTCCCCCCACACACATCCACCCCACTCACTCCAACCCTTCCCCTACAATATTGCTACACACCTTCCTCCGAAGTCGAAGTGTGGCTGCACACGTGGCGGGGTAATAAAAACGGTCACACACGTAATGTTCTCATCCGCAACTGACCGTGCATTTGTACCATAGTGTTCAAGTGCTTCGGCTGTTGGGATGATCCCTGGAGTCTTTAAGCCAGGAAACGACAACAACAACAACAACAACAGCTACACACACCACACCATAAGAAAAAGGTGGCAGAGTGGTTTAGACGCTCGCCTGCCAACTTCAATGCGTGACTGCAGCGTGAGTGACCTGGGTTCGAATCCTGGCCTCGCCCTTTCTTTCTAGTTCGACGGGAAAATCGAACTGAACGTCGAGTGCTTCGCATTGGGGACTTAAAGCTAGTCTGACCCATACGCTTTACGCACGTAAAAATCCCACGGCAGTTAAAAGTCGGTAAGAGCAGGGAGAAATCCCGCTGCCTGGTATGGCCAAATTGATAGCTAGGTTTCTTTAAGACTGGCCCCACCCCCTCTTCACCCTGTCTCCCCCCCCCAAAAAAAAAAAAAAAAAAAGGAAATAAAAGAAGGGTAGGCGCTGCGCTTGTGACGACGCGCTCTCCGGGGGAGAGCAGCCCGAATTTCTCTGTGACCATGACTGAAAATGGGGTTTGACGTCCTCTCGGCTGCAAGCAGCACATGTGAGGCGAACCATCATGCAACCACCATTAACCCCCTTGACTGCCGTATAACGTATCACGTACTGACTTGATGACATCACTGATGATGTCATCAGATGAAGAGGAATAACCCTGATAAGCCGGGTTTTGCTCTAACACAGTCAAGAGAGTTATCCACCACTCCCCCAGACCATTAAAAAAAACCCAGATTGTCTCTTTTATCAGTTGTCTTTTT
>CM065705.1:5808870-5813870 GCA_017654935.2 Phymorhynchus buccinoides | reverse complement strand
GTCGTTTTTAAACTGTTTGTCAGTTTATGTAGTGTAACCGTAATGGACTAAGCCAGAGAAAATCTATATATCTCTGACTAAACCTAACCAAATTTGATTACAATTCTGCTTAACGACCTCCGGTCTGGAACAGACACATATGGGACATTAGTAGAGATAAAGATGGTGGGAACGACCCTGGAGGCAATGCCCGGAGGCAGTGCAACACCAGGAAAGTCCCGAATTTTTAGCAATGCAGATGTGTGCAAAGGCCTAACGAAATATAAAAGGTGATAATAATAATAATATACAAGATGCAATAAGTTTATTAAAAGTTAGCAGTTACGCGCAATGAAATGAAACAGGCATTTAATCCATGTATGTATTAAACCCCCCCCCCCCCCCCTCTCTCCGTCCCTCACTCACCATTAAAGTAAGATTAAATTTTTTAAAATTTTGAAACGAACTGAAAGTAATCTAAGTCAATTTATTTGTGAAAAGTGTGTTTCAGACTTACTGTCAGTGAACTTGGTTTAAACTGCTTTATGTTTTTCCTTATAACGTAACAAAATAATAAATATGAGAATAAAGGGCGGCAACAAGCCTTCGGCTTATATCGTGCCCGTACACATTACACAATTTAAAATTGATGAGACCGAACATAAGCAGCACATAAACATTTTCCAAACATTTCCAATCAGCATTTAGGAGTTTCAAAAAGAAGAAAAAAAGGGATGAACAACATTATCACATGAATAATAATAATAATAATAATAATAATAATAACAATAATAATGTGAGACGAGAGGATCAACAATTAATAATAAATCGAATTAACATTTGCCAAGTTTTTACAGGCTTGCATACCACACATTCATAAGTACTATAATGTCTAGCAATAAAATAGGAACATTTTTAAGTGAGTCTGCGCATTTTTATACGGTACAATTTTTTTTATATTTTATAAACAACATTGCACAAAACTTAAAATCGATTTGAACTGGCTATGAAGAGGTGCACAGATTTAAATATTGCTGTGTTGATATCAATAGGCAGGTCACGTCCACCATTTAGTCAGTGAACTTAAGGTCTGTATACACGTTAGTTAACATTAATCACGAGGTATTTCTATTTCCCCATGGCAACACAGTGACAGCCCACTCGTAATATGACTTACAGCTCACTGTGTTGCCATGGGGAAATAGAAATATCTCATGAATGGTGCTAACATGTTCTTCCCGACCCCTAACTTACCTTTTACTATTACCGCGCGGTCATGAAACTGATGAGCAAGATCGATGAAAGAAAAAAGAGTCAACACTCGAACTAGTAAAAAACGAGTAGGGGAAGACGGGGTAAAAAGCGCACGGGCGGGTAAGAAGCCCACCCCAATTATCTCATGAAATGAAGCAAATTTCAGTCTCATTTTGCCCATGAGACGAGCGTTAATGTCTAGCATTCGTCTCATGGGCAAATTTGACTGAAATTTTCTTTATTTCATGAGATAATTGGGGTGGGCTTCTTACCCGCCAATGCGCTTTTTACCCCGTCTTCCCCTAAACACTTGTATAAATAAATAAATAAATAAATAAATAAATACATAAATAAATAAATACATAAATAAATAAATACATAAATAATAAATAATAAATAATAACTAACTAACTACATAAATAATAATAAAAGAGGGGGAGGAAAAGAAAAGGAAGAAAACAAAAACAAAGCAGAATTCGTAGGGGAAGACGGGGTAAAAAGCGCATGGGCGGGTAAGAAGCCCACCCCAATTATCTCATGAAATAAAGAAAATGTCAGTCAAAGTTGCCCATGAGACGAATGCTAGACATTAACGCTCGTCTCATGGGCAAAATGAGACTGAAATTTGCTTCATTTCATGAGATAATTGGGGTGGGCTTCTTACCCGCCCATGCGCTTTTTACCCCGTCTTCCCCTACAAAAGCAATAGGATTTCCTCTATTGGCCACTGCAACAACTGCCTTTTGCAAGAGTGAATGCCCTTGGTATATGCTTGGGTACTGACCAGCAAAGGCATAACTCTCACCAATAACCCTATTCGAGGCCATTGCAACTACTGCCTTTTGTAAGAGTGAATGCCCCTTTGCAGTACTGACCAGCAAGGGATTAACTCTTGCTGTCAGGGGCGTTAATAACCCTAGTTGCAGTGGTCAATAAGAGGGAGATACCTAATAAATAAATAATAAACAAGCATGCAATCAACTTACCTACTATGATCATCACACAACGCTCGTGAAATAAAGCAAAATCGGTTGATTAAAGATAAAATCATATCTCTAGTTAGCCCTACAAATAAACCTTAAAACGGGTTCACATTAGACACGTAAGTTCCGTAATCAAATTCACTTTAATAAGTGGAAGGAGAAGGATAAACGTTTCACGCCAGAATAACATAGACATCGACATTCAGCATGCATGAATAGGAGCAAAAGTTACACTTCTTTGTTTTACTTATTTATACACATTATATGTGGATTTCCGCATAAGGATATCCGCTTATGTTAGCCTTAACCCTTTCACCGCCAAAGTCGCATTTTAGCACCACAGTGAACTAACACCTATCTCACTAGGAGGCATCGCTCTGGGGTCTATTATCCAAAGACCCTATTTCTTTAGTTTTGTGAAGTAAGGATAGACCTTATTTTAATGTATGTTCAAAACAGAAGAATCCCCAATCTTGCAGATGGATTTTGGTTCGTCTTTCCCAGGTAAATTTAACCCATCATTTTTTGCTGACAATATTACTGGCGGTGAAAGGGTTAAACTAACTTATCTGTTACTTTTAGGCTAAGCCCATATAACTGATTAACAAGATCAACAATTAAGAAAATGTGTAATACTCGAATCAAGAAATAAAACAAACTTTTTCTACATACACAACATAATGCTCATGGGTTAAGCACACGCCATACTCACAAACTAAGTTTATTCGCTGTGTAGAGTGGCACAGTGGTATCGCGTTCGCTTCGTGTCAAGTAAACCCGAGTTCGAACCTGGGTACAGGGGATTTTTCCTCTCACTTTGCACTAGGCCTTGCGGTCTGAACGTGGAGTCTTTCGGATGAGACGATAAACCGAGGTCCCGTGTGCTCATGCACTTAGCACACGTTAAACCCAGTGGCAACGAAAAAGTTGTCATTTGGTCAAAATTTACCCCCCTCCATTCCTTCCTCATCAGTCACACAAAAATCGCATGCAAAAAAAAAAAAAAATCAAAATATATAAATTGTGTGGCGCGCCTCTGGCTGCGACGCGCTCTCCAGGTGGGAGCAACCCGAATTTCACAGAGACGCCTGTGTGACTATAATGCACCTAACCTAACCTAAAATTAACAATCATCGTACCAACAAATAACACAAACTTCTGATTAATTAAACTTACTTACAACGCACAACACCACCCCTTAACAACTTCACAACCAGCTAACTACTTCTACTTCACAGCTTATCTCGTGGGATCGATCAATAATTCGATTGATTGATCCTTAAACAAAACCAATCAGCGATTGTTGGTCGATTATAATCGATAGGCTGTAGCTGGTGCCAGAGAGAGAGAGAGAGAGGAGAGAGAGAGAGAGAGAGAGAGAGAGAGAGAGAGAGAGAAGAGAGAGAGAGAGAGAGAGAGAGAGAGAGAGAGAGAGAGAGAGAGAGAGAGAGAGAGAGAGAGAGAGAGAGAGAGAGAGAGAGAGAGAGAGAGAGAGAGAGAGAGATTATTTCACGACTTGTGGTTTAATCGGTGTCCGAGTTGTACCTAGGGCTTTATTGTTAAACGAAGTGCAATCAGATGGAATTAAGTAATAGACTAAGGGGTGTGTATGTAGCCTAACTATGTGTCCCCTTTTCTATGCGCCCCGTCTCTATGTGTGTGTGTGTGTGTGTGTGTGTGTGTGTGTGTGTGTGTGTGTGTGCGTGCGTGTGCGTGTGCGTGTGTGTGTGTGTGTGTGTGTGTGTGTGTGTGTGTGTGTGTGTGTCTTTCATTTAATGTCATCCACTTCTCGTGATATTAGACGGGCTGTCTCTATAAGTCCTCGTACCTATGTGTCCCCATCTCTATATGTCCCCGTCTCTATGTGTTCCCGTCCCTATGTGCCCCCGTGTCTTTATGTCCCCGTCTCTAAGTGTCACCCCCATTGTGCTCCCGTCTAAGTGATAGGGACACATAGGGACAACATTGTCTAAGAGAGAGAGGGACACATAGACGGGGATACATAAAGACAACATTGATGACACATAGAGACGGACACATAAACACATAGAGATGGGGCACACAAAGAGACGGGGATACATAAAGACAGCATTTGTGACACATAGAGACGGAAACACATAGATATGGGGACACATAGAGACAAAGAGACACATACAAGACATAGAGACGGACATAGATATGGGGACACATAGAGACTGAGACACATAGAGACGGGGACACATAGAGACGGGGACACATAGAGACGGGGGACACATAGAGACAGGGGACACATAGAGACGGGGGCACATAGAGACAGGGGGCACATAGAGACGGGGACACATAGAGACGGGGGCGCAGTGTTACTGCGCAACCAGCTTATGCACAGACGTATCCAGCCCTGGAATATGAAAAGTCTTAGTTTGTTAACCTTGGGCCTGCGTTGTACCTTTCGCTTTTGATCTGCGTAAGCGCGTTCAGTCGTGCGTTAAGAAAACTGAAGAAGGAATGAACATTGAAACAAGAAGGAAAGAAAAGAAAGGAAGAAAGAAAAGAAAGAAAGAAAAGAAGAAAAAACATGCAGAAGTGCCAGTACACCCAGTTTGTATGTGTTCCTCTCTCTCTCTCTCTCTCTCTCTCTCTCTCTCTCTCTCTCTCTCTCTCTCTCTCTCTCTCTCTCTCTCTCTCTCTCTCTCTCTCTCTCTCTCTCTCTCTCTCTCTCTCTCTCTCTCTCTCTCTCTCTCTCTCTCTCTCTCTCTCTCTCTCTCTCTCTCTCTCTCACATACATTGTATAGAACACATACAAAA
>CM065705.1:5801370-5806370 GCA_017654935.2 Phymorhynchus buccinoides | reverse complement strand
GTTTCAGCGTCTTGGCAAGTGACGCAAAAATCCAGCAGGACTTTCGTATTTGTACACACCGCACTTATACACGTACATGATAACCTTTTCGTCAATGTTTTCAAATCATTATCTCATCATAATCGTTAGGCCTGTTTGCTGAATTTTCGCATTCGTTGTTCGTTAACATTTCGCATTCGTTGTTCGTTAACATTTCGCAATCGATTAAGATTTTCTGGATTGCTCAGAATGCATTGACAGTTTACTTCCATCTCCACCCTGAAGTCGGTAAGAGCAGGGAGAAATCCCGCTGCCTGGTATGACCAAACTGATGGCTGGGTTTCCTAAGTCAGAGTCCGTCCCGCCCCCTCTCTTCACCACGTCCGCCTCCCCACCCCCAATGAAAAAAAATGGGTGGCGTTGCGCTTGCGGTGACGCGCTCTCCAGGTGGGAGCAACCCGAATTTCACAGAGATAAGTCTCTGCGACTAGAATATACCAACATACCAAATACGAAACAATCTTCCAAACAACTCACTGTATGGCTTACCCATGCCATGTTACACGAAGATGCTAAAATCTGTTCGCCCCTCTAACTGCAAACATATTTTAGACTGCACATATTCAGACTGCTTCAGTCCCCCCAAAAAACCCAAAATCATACAAAAATCTGTTGACGTTCTTGTGATATGCAGGAGTCCACAAAAACCCCCAACCCAAAGCTTTTTCGATAAGTTTTAGCGATTTTCCAATAATTATAACAAAACAACGATGGGGATATTTTAGATCACTTTTTGTTACCCCCTCCCTCCCAATATTTATTGCCATGCTTGCTAGAAAAAACCCACAACAACTCGGAACAAAACAAAACAAATAGTTTATTCACAAATGTTCACAATCTTTAATCGACAGGTTTTTGTTGTTGATAATAATCGTTATATTCCGATTTATGATAATCGTATTTTTTTTGGGTGTTAGCAACAACAAATCCTTATTTGCTTAAAACATGTTCTTCGCTAATATTTTGCGAAGGTCGACGTTACTTTAGTGGACAGTGTCTTCTTATTACCCCCCCCCCCACCCCCACCCCCGCAATAAAACAGTCTCCAAAACGACTCCCTGTAGCGGCTACCCATAGCGTAGTACACGAAAAAGTTACAACTGGAATTGACGTAGGACAGCATCTCGGTAACCCACAGACCGGTTAAGAAGAAATCCTGACTGCCTCCGTGCATGTTCATCTCAGGCATGAAGAGATAGGCGAACCGAGCCAGGCACGAAGGAGAGACGCAGACGATGAACAACAGAGAATTCCCGATCAGCATTTTAGTCAAAACCACTTCTCGAGGAGAGAGAATGGACGAAGATCCTGTGGCGCGCCACGCCACGGCCTGGTGGAGCTTAATTATCGTAATCAACGTAGATACCACCACGACGAAAATCACGGTTAGAGGTATGGCACCGCCGAAGACGACACTGTCCAGATAGTTGATCAAATCTTTATTACTTTGGTAAAATTCTCCGTCCACTCCCGTCTTGAAAACAGTCCCGGATTCGGGATCGTGAAGACACCCCACGCGGTATCTGCACGCCACGAGAAAATATAAGCCCAGCACTAGCACGTAGACTGAAACAACGGTGGAAAGCATGACCGAAACGCCTCGCTGGGCTTGGAATTTGAGCGGATTCAACACGCAGCGACATTTTTCGACAGCGATGATGGCGGACAGGATGAAGGACACGAAACAGATTCCGGTAAAACCGATGAGGTTCTCGTTCGCCAGAAACGTGATGACCTCCCCGTATTTTTTTTCTTCCGGCGTTGTCAACTGCAACACTAACTGCTCCCCGTGAACCAAAACGGCGGAGGTCAAATACAACGCGTCGGCGAGAGAAAGCGCGAAAAGACAGAGATTGACGCGATCTTTGAGACTCTGGTGATAAAACACCGCCATGTTGATGACGTTGGCTGGAGCACCAATCAGAAACAGGAACGCCAGCGCGAGATCTTTGATCATGAGCGAGCTGGTTTCTATGTCATGGCTGGTGGTGACATGATCAGAATTATCATTATGATTCCAAGGAAGGAATTTCGTCATGCGGGAGTCGATTCGAAGACACTGGTTTTGGATAGAATTGTTCTGTTGGGTGTCCGTTTGTGGATGGTTGTGTGGCTTCCATAGTGTGTGCGGGGTGTTGTTGTTGTTGTTGGTGTTGGTGGTGTCATTTGTGGGGGTTACAAAGCAAAGGCAAGTGTCCAGCATTGCATCGTTGAAACCCTTCGGTAAAACACGATCTGTTTTGAGATGAGCGTGAAATAGAGAGAATATGAAATGAATATCAACTTAATTGTGTGTACTGGGTTTTATGAATACGAGAGAGAGAAAGAGGGAGAGAGAGAGAGAGAGAGAGAGAGAGAGAGAGAGAGAGGGGGGGGGGAGGGAAAGAGAGAGTGCCCGTGCGAGAGATGTCGTCAGGTTGCAATATTGGTCAACAATGACTTTGGCAACTAAATGGAAGAAGAAGAAGAAGACGAAGAAGAAGAAGAAGAAGAGACAGACAGAACCAGAGAGAATGACAGAGACAGATCTAGAGATAGTCACAGATAGGTAGAATGAGACAAAGAGAGAGAAAGAGAGAGAGAGAGAGAGAGAGAGAGAGAGAGAGAGAGTGAGAGAGAGAGAGAGAGAGAGAGAGAGAGAGAGAGAGAGAGAGAGACGTTTCAGACATTGTTTTTTTTATTGAGAATAGCGCAAATACACCAAGAGAGAGAGAGAGCGAGAGAGAGAGAGAGAGAGAGAGAGAGAGAGAGAGAGAGAGAGAGAGAGAGAGAGAGAGAGAGAGAGAGAGAGAGAGAGAGAGAGAGAGAGAGAGAGAGAGAGAGAGAGAGAGAGAGAGAGAGAGAGAGAGAGAGAGAGAGAGAGAGAGAGAGAGAGAGAGAGAGAGAGAGAGAGAATGAAAGTGTCAAAGAAAGAAAGACAAAGACAGACAATAGACACTTGCTGTTTGATCATACTGCTAAGAAAGTAGGGGGTAATAATATATTGACTTTGTAAATCTCACTATATTACAATGTCTCACTACATGCATATTACAAACAAACTGATGTAACACATAACCAGTGTGAACATGCATTCTTGCATCGGATCGTTGAGAGAGATCCAACCGCAAACCTGCACGGTGACACAGGCGACAGAATAATCGAAAGGCATCATCATCGTCATCATCGCCATCATCATCATCATCATCATCATCATAATCGTGGTCATGATACTTCTTCTTCTTGTTCTTGTTCTTGTTCTTCTTGTTCTTGTTCTTCTTGTTCTTGTTCTTGTTCTTGTTCTTCTTCTTCTTCTTCTTCAGCAAGATTTACACGTAGAAATAGAAATATATGTATATTATATATGTGGGTCATTCCTCTGTCATTTGAGGCCTTGTTGAGGCACGAATTGTCGTCCCGGCACGAAATGTCGCCGGCGACAATTCGTGCCGAATCGGCGACAATTCGTGCTGACTTGTGCAACACGTTTTGTCGCCCATCGGCACGATTTGTCGCCCCAATATAGATAACCAAGGCACTTGTCCCTTGCACAATTCCTATATGCTGCACTGAGGAACGAATTGTCGCCCCAATATAGATAACCAAGGCACGAATTGTCGTCCCTTGCACAATTCCTATATGCTGCACTGAGGAACGAATTGTCGCCCCAATATAGATAACCAAGGCACGAATTGTCGTCCCTTGCACAATTCCTATATGCTGCACTGAGGAACGAATTGTCGCCCCCCATGTATATTATGCTACACTGGAGCACATTTTGTCGCCACTGGACACAACTTGCTTAATAATAAGGGCTCATGCCCACTAAGGCACAGGGCCAAATAAGGTACAGACCCACTAAGCCACAAGCCCATAAGGCACAAAACCACTGAGGCACAGGCCCACTTATTTAACAGCTTGTTTGTGAATTATGACTGCTGTTGTACCTTCAGCAATGTAGATGGCCAGTGGTCAGTGTCACTGACCATCAGTCGCCATCAGTCGCCTTGACGTATATTCGGTATTTTCACTATTTAATAGCTTATTAATGTGTTATGAGTGTTTTTACACATTCCGAAATGTGGGTTAATGGAGCTAAGGCACAGGCCCACTGAGGCACAGGCCCACTGAGGCACAGGCCCACTGAGGCACAGGCCCACTGAGGCACAGGTCCATTAAGGCACACCCATTTAGCACAATATTGATGTATTATGATTGATTTGAAACCTTCTGCAATGTACATGACCAGTTGTCAGTAACACTGACCAGTGATCATTTTGTCCGAATGTCCCCATTTTCACCACTTGACGGGTTATGAATGTCTTAGGAGTGTGTATAAACCTTTTGCAATGTAGATGACCAGTGGTCTGTGTCACTGACCAGTGGTCAATTTCATCTAATTGATAAAGTGCAGTAAATACCCAGTACGCAATATTGGCACAAATATATACACTTCTTGTGTGTTTCTTTCAAATCGTTATTGTTCTCTCTCTCTATATTAATGTTTTTATCTTTCATGTGGCGGTACCATAGCCGATGAAGTTTAACCGAGGCGTGGTTACCGCTACACCTATCTATATTGTTAAAACCTCGGGACTTTACTGGTGTTGCACTGCCTCTGGGCATTGCCTCCAGTATTGTTCCCACCATCTTTGTATTTACAAATGTCCCATATGTGTCTGTTCCAGACCGAGAGGACGTAAAGCACCATTTTTCATTCATTCATTCAATGACCAAGATTGCACCAGATTGAAAGTCCACAATAAAAGCAAACCAGCACTTAATTGAAAAGAAATGGTAAAAATCTTATGTAAAATAACAAAAATAATAATGTTGACTACCACGCCATGTGGGCAGCCACACCCGACACACGTGAAAGCCTATCAGGGGTGGATCGGGGGGAGGGGGGGGGGGGGGGGTCTGCTGCTGCAGTTTTATCACAAATTTGAACCGATACTTTTTTTTGTTGTCTTACGATTATT
>CM065705.1:5788870-5796370 GCA_017654935.2 Phymorhynchus buccinoides | reverse complement strand
GACTTGTGACAAGAAAGGTTTTGTGTGGATGTAAGAGACAAAAGATTTCACGATACAACTTAGCGCTTACCACTCTCAAACTAGGAAGCATTTACACTGGCTGTTGTTACTGCAAGCCAAACGGATGGTGATCATGATTACCAGCCGCGGGGCAAAGCTGAGCGAAGCTGGTAATGTTAATCAGCCGCGAACGAAGAGAGCGAAGCTGGTATTGTTTTCAGTGGATTCCGTTCCTGACTGACTATCTATATATGTTAACACGATAGCGTTTGAGCGAAGGGACCTAGGACGCTCTTTGAACCGCTCATTGAGGGATCTGTAGGTTTCTCCCACATACATCATGGATGCTGTCTCTGTGCTCTTTGAGCCGCTCGTTGAGGGAGCTGTAGGTTTCTCCCACATACATCATGGATGCTGTCTTTGTGCTCTTTGAGCCGCTCGTTGAGGGAGCTGTACGTTTATCTCACATACATCATGGATGCTGTCTCTGTGCTCTTTGAGCCGCTCGTTGAGGGAGCTGTAGGTTTCTCTCACATACATCATGGATGCTGTCTCTGTGCTCTTTGAACCGCTCATTGAGGGAGCTGTAGGTTTCTCCCACATACATCATGGATGCTGTCTCTGTGCTCTTTGAACCGCTCATTGAGGGAGCTGTAGGTTTCTCCCACATACATCATGGATGCTGTCTCTGTGCTCTTTGAACCGCTCATTGAGGGAGCTGTAGGTTTCTCCCACATACATCATGGATGCTGTCTCTGTGCTCTTTGAACCGCTCATTGAGGGAGCTGTAGGTTTCTCCCTCATACATCATGGATGCTGTCTCTGTGCTCTTTGAACCGCTCATTGAGGGAGCTGTAGGTTTCTCCCTCATACATCATGGATGCTGTCTCTGTGCTCTTTGAACCGCTCATTGAGGGAGCTGTAGGTTTCTCCCTCATACATCATGGATGCTGTCTCTGTGCTCTTTGAACCGCTCATTGAGGGAGCTGTAGGTTTCTCCCTCATACATCATGGATGCTGTCTCTGTGCTCTTTGAACCGCTCATTGAGGGAGCTGTAGGTTTCTCCCACATACATCATGGATGCTGTCTCTGTGCTCTTTGAACCGCTCATTGAGGGAGCTGTAGGTTTCTCCCTCATACATCATGGATGCTGTCTCTGTGCTCTTTGAACCGCTCATTGAGGGAGCTGTAGGTTTCTCCCACATACATCATGGATGCTGTCTCTGTGCTCTTTGAACCGCTCATTGAGGGAGCTGTAGGTTTCTCCCACATACATCATGGCTGCTGTCTCTGTGCTCTTTGAACCGCTCATTGAGGGAGCTGTAGGTTTCTCCCTCATACATCATGGATGCTGTCTCTGTGCTCTTTGAACCGCTCATTGAGGGATCTGTAGGTTTCTCCCACATACATCATGGATGCTGTCTCTGTGCTCTTTGAACCGCTCATTGAGGGATCTGTAGGTTTCTCCCACATACATCATGGATGCTGTCTCTGTGCTCTTTGAACCGCTCATTGAGGGAGCTGTAGGTTTCTCCCACATACATCATGGATGCTGTCTCTGTGCTCTTTGAACCGCTCATTGAGGGAGCTGTAGGTTTCTCCCACATACATCATGGATGCTGTCTATGTGCTCTTTGAACCGCTCATTGAGCGATCTGCAGGTTTCTCCCACGTACATCATGGATGCTGTCTATGTGCTCTTTGAACCGCTCATTGAGCGATCTGCAGGTTTCTCCCACGTACATCATGGATGCTGTCTCTGTGCTCTTTGAACCGCTCATTGAGCGATCTGCAGGTTTCTCCCACGTACATCATGGATGCTGTCTCTGTGCTCTTTGAACCGCTCATTGAGCGATCTGCAGGTTTCTCCCACGTACATCATGGATGCTGTCTATGTGCTCTTTGAACCGCTCATTGAGCGATCTGCAGGTTTCTCCCACGTACATCATGGATGCTGTCTGTGTGCTATTTGAACCGCTCATTGAGCGAGCTGCAGGTTTCTCCCACGTACATCATGGATGCTGTCTATGTGCTCTTTGAACCGCTCATTGAGCGATCTGCAGGTTTCTCCCACGTACATCATGGATGCTGTCTGTGTGCTATTTGAACCGCTCGTTGAGCGATCTGCAGGTTTCTCCCACGTACATCATGGATGCTGTCTCTGTGCTCTTTGAACCGCTCATTGAGGGAGCTGTAGGCTTCGCCCACGTGAATCATGGGGCACAGGGGACCAGTTCATACCTACACAACATTTCTGGTCTGGCCCGTGAAGTGTGATTTCACGGTGAAAGTTCTGACCTGATGGGCCCTACACTGCTGCTGTCGGGTCGAGGAAGATGCAGGTTGGACATTCTGACTTCTGGCATGGGGAATTGCCTGGAAGAAGAAGGAGTGTCTAAGACACGAAACGCCAGTCTCCTATTCTATAGGTACCTTTTTTGTCCCCCCCCCCCCCCCTTTTATCCCTGTACATGTAGTTCTAAAGGTACAGCAGTCTTTATTTCATCTTTTCTCCCTGGGGGCTTTCGTAAAAATAGTTCCCCCACCTTCTGGAAGTTCTGTGCTTGTAGCTTCCTCTAATCTGCCACTCTCTTTGACTCTGCCTTTTTCCCTGTGCTTTCTGTCATCTACAATCTTTCTGACTTATTGGCCCATTCTCCTGCCTTTAAACCCCCCCCCCCCCCCCCCCAAATCTTCCAAATATTTTTTCTCCTTTGAGCTCCTCCGAATGGTGTCGGCTGTACGCAGCGGGGAGACCAGTGACAACTAAAAACCGGACACATACGTACCTTACCCATTATGGCCATATGGCCTGGGAACGCAGAAGAAGATTTCATCTTTTAAACATGGACTGTATATACACATAAGACATCACAGAGAGAGAGAGAGAGAGAGTAATAAACAAATAACACTATAAAGCACTTATAATACAAGAAGTAAATTAACCTACGCATAAAAAAACATACAGTTAAACTCACCCATCCCCGCATCAACCAGCTAACAATTATCTCCAAACCCCCCACCCCCACCCCCACCCTCTCCTGCCTACCACCATCAAAAAACAAACAAAACAGAAAAATGTCTCAAATTCTGTGGCTTTGCAAGCCTTGCTCTCACGGTGACCTCAGTTGCGGTTTCTGATCCAGTCTATGCCTTGGTGCGTTCGGGTCAAAGTCATGGGGAGCAGTGTGTTCTGGGGAGCTGTTGGTGGACGGTCGTGGTGGTGCCCTCGGAGGAGGACTCCGCGACTAAGAGAATAGTGTCGTCAGTAGGGGTAGGGGCTTAGTAGGTGGTGTCCTGAACAGGCTCCACCGAACTCCACCGAGGTGACTCAGCAGCAGTGCAGTGTCTCCTCGGTTGGTTGCCTCCTGACGGCCTAACATAGATTGGCTCCCCTTGGACTGCTGGTCTCGGATTCTGCGACCTGAACGTGCGGAGGTGTGGCTGCGAGTTGGGACTCGGAATGAGCGGCGTGGGAGCAACGCCACTGTACGGCCCAAAAGATGGGACAGCAAAAAACACACACAAAAACCCAACAACAAACAAAGCCTTACATTTATCACACACAGTTGCACATTACTCAGCAAGCACTATCTCGAATGTTGTTGTTGTCTAAACCTGGCTTAAATAATCCAGGGATCATCCCAACAGCAGAAGCACTTTGAACACTATGGCACAAATGCACCAGCTAGGGATGAGAACATTACGTGTGTGACCGTTTTTGATGACCCCGCCACGTGGGCATCCACACTCCGACTTCAGAGGACAGTCTCGAATAAAATGAGGAGAAACATAATAGATCCATACTGTCATAAATAAACACATTTATAAACGTTACGCTTAAAAATCAACAGATCAACAATAACGAATATCACATATTGGATTGGGATATGTCTCTTTGTGTAGATTTTACCTTTTAATATCCGATACAATAAACAGACAACAACAACAAACAATAAACAGGAATGTTATAAAGTGCAAATAAAGATCTGAGCATATCTCTCTCTCTCTCTCTCTCTCTCTCTCTCTCTCTCTCTCTCTCTCTCTCTCTCTCTCCCCTCTCTCTCTCTCCCCCACCCCTCTCTCTCTCTTAGTTTTAATTCATAGAAGTTAGGTTTAAAGGGGCACCCTGACAGATACGTTTTTACAAGAAACACATCGCGATTACCAGGAAAACACCCTTTACAGAGATTGCAACACTCACTTTGCTCTGGTTTCCTAGAAACCAAACCGTCTAATTGGCGACTCTTCCTTGCCGGAGGTGCTGGAAGTCAGATTATTTCAGTGAAAGACAACGCATGTGCCCTCCTCTTTTCTAATGGCCGCCTGAGTCAGACCAAATCGTTTGCACGAAATTTCCACAATACAAGCCTTTTCTTTTTTTCTTTAAAAAAAAAGAAGCTATTTTATACAGTTCACCAAAAGGAATTTTGCTCACAACAAAGGGAATAGCCCCAATTTGTTTTTACTGAACTACAAAGAAGACAAAGCTTCAACCACTCTTGAGTGGCCTCCACCCACCCGGTCCAAAAATGGCTTCTCTCTTCGGCAATTCCGCCAAGGAGGAATCGCCGTTTTGACAGTTTGATTTCTAGGAAACCAGAGCAAAGTGAGTGTTCCGATCCTTGAAAAGGCTGTCTTTCTGGTGATCTCGATGTGTTTCTTGCAAAAACTCATCCGTCAGGGTGCCCCTTTAAACAACCTATTTACAATGTCATGGCACAAAAAGGTATCCATTAGGAATGATTATTAATGATATGGCAGCATGAAACAAAACTGTCTCTGTCTGTCTCTGTCTCTGTTTCTCTCTGTCTCTCTCTCCGATTTCCTACATCAATCCACAAACATTTCGTTCTTTAGTATTAAATGACAACATTTGGCAAGAAAACAATTACCATTGATTTGGTTACATTGAAGAATACTAAGATTACTAACGCTGATAATATTACTTTACAGATTGACTAAATTTTGAAACAGAAATCGTTTCAATACTTGAGTAGGTCAATTTATTTCATGACTAGTGGATTGGAACATACACATCAACTCAAATGTACACATGTTGATGTACACATGTGCACACACGCACACGCAAACACACACACATGCAAACACACACACACACACACAGACACGCACACACAGACACACACAAACACACACACACAAACACATATATGCAGAAATACTACAGACATGCATTATTTCTCTCCCACCCCTCTCTCCTCTGTCTCTCTCTTCACCCAAAGCGCAGTTCTCTCTCTGTACTCTCTCTCTCTGTGTCAGACTCTGCCCCCTCCCCATCCCCCCCTCTCTCTCTCTCTCTGTCGTTCTCTCTCACCCCCCCTCCCTTCTCTCTCTTCACCCCACAGCACAGAGAAAGGCCAATCCATGTAGTGACCAGCGTCCTGTCACCAGTCTCTCTCTCTCTCCCTCTCTCTCTCTGTGTCAGACTCTGCCCCACCCCCCATCCCCCTATCTCTCTCTCTGTCGTTCTCTCTCACCCCCTCCCCTCTCTCTCTTCACCCACAGCACAGAGAAAGGCCAATCCATGGGGCGACCAGCATCCAACGACTGTCCGGTCATCAGGTCACGTGGCTCCATGTCACGCGCGTGGAGAAGGAAGTCCAACAGGAAGGCCCCCCCGTATTGCCCCTTGACCTCCTTCACGTGCTGCCACTCCAGCCACACCACGGGGATGTCCACTTGCCGGAACAGCCGCTCCGCCCCCGCCAGCACGTGGCCCTCGTGACCCTCCACGTCGATCTGCACGTGCAACGTGGCAAAGACAACCAGAGGTCAAAGGCTAAAAGGGTCATTGGGAGGAGGAGGAGGAGAAGGAGAAAGAAGAAGGAGGAGGAGGAGAGAGAAGGAGAAGAAGAAGAAGAAGAAGAAGAAGAAGAAAGAAGAAGAAGAAGAAGAAGAAGAAGAAGAAGAAGAAGAAGAAGAAGAAGAAGAAGAAGAAGAAGAAGAAGAAGAAGAAGAAGAAGAAGAAGAAGAAGAAGAAGAAGAAGAAGAAGAAGAAGAAGAAGAAGAAGAAAAGTGTCGCGGGACATTTTGGAGTCCGGGAAAATGGCGAATTTTACCGGGAACATTTTAGATTTCCGATTTCCCCCTGACAAAATTTTTACATTTTCCAAACCTCCAAATTCCCCCCCCCCCCCCCGGCCCCCCCCCCCCCCCCCCCCCCCCCCCCCCCCCCCCCCCCCCCCCCCCCCCCCCAAAGCAAGTGGCTGCATGCTGGGTACTAATGAAAATCGTGTGTGAGTGTGTGTGTGTGTGCTTGCGTGCGTGTGTGTGTGTGTGCGTGCGTGCGCGTGTGTGTGTGTGTGTGTGTGTGTGTGTGTGTGTGTGTGTGTGTGTGAGAGAGAGAGAGAGAGAGAGAGAGAGAGAGAGAGAGAGAGAGAGAGAGAGAGAGAGAGAGAGAGAGAGAGAGAGAGAGAGAGAGAGAGCGAGAAGAGAGAGAGAGAGAGAGAGAGAGAGAGAGAGAGAGAGCACTTGAACTTGAATACTTGCCTGCATTCATTATTTGTGTCCCGCTGTAAGTCCTTTCTTATTTTAATCTCTCTCTATTAACACATTCATTTGTCAGCCATTCTCTCCCTCTCTCTCTCTCTCTGTCTGTCTGTCTCTGTCAGTGTCTCTGTCTCTCTCTATCTCTGTGTGTGTCTGTCAGTATCTGTCTCTGTCTCTCTCTCTCTGTGTCTCTGTCTCTCTCTGTTTGTCTGTCTGTTTCTCTCTGTGTGTCTCTGTCTGTCTATTTCTCTCTCTGTCTGTCTGTCTGTCTGTCTGTCTGTCTCTCTCTCTCTCTCTCTCTCTCTCTCTCTCTCTCTCTCTCTCTCTCTCTCTCTCTCTCTCTCTCTCTCTCTCTCTCTCTGAATTGCATTTTACTCTGCGTTGCCCTGCATTAAATGATATTCGACCAAAATTTATCCCACAAAAATATATTCGTAATCCATGTGCGTTTAAATTAACATTGTTGTTAGCTTCAAAGAAAGAAAGTCATATTCGGAATCTGGCCCTTTTTATGTATAAAGCTTTCAAATTTAGAGACATTGCTATTTCATAGTCCTTCTTCTGCCATGTTCTTACTGGATGTTAATTGCCATCTGACTGAAGCAATTGTTATATGTAGCGACATTAGTATCATGTATTACTAGATTATTGATGATGATTTGTATTATTTTTATTATTATTTGATGGATTACTAAGTTTATTATGGCTGTTGATCTTTGTTTGTTCACTACCCCTTCATAAGGGGCCTTGGCCTATTTGAATAAATCATTCGCATTCGCTTTCTCTCTCTCTCTCTCTCTCTCTCTCTCTCTCTCTCTCTCTCTCTCTCTCTCTCTCTCTCTCTCTCTCTCTCTCTCTCTCTCTCTCTCTCTCTCTCCTACAATGATTTAATGATTTATTTGTATTATTGGGAACATTCTGAATTTTCTTCCCAATCTCTGGAAAATTCTGAACTTTCCTGGATTCCAAAATTTCCCGTGATATGT
>CM065705.1:5768870-5771370 GCA_017654935.2 Phymorhynchus buccinoides | reverse complement strand
TGGAGAGAAGCCATTTTGGATAGGGTGGGTGGAGGGTGGTTGAAGCTTTTTCTTTTTTTGTAGTGCAGTAGAAAAAAATTGGAGCTATTTGTGAAAATTTCGTGCAAACGATTTAGTCTAAACTCAGGCGGCCATTAGAAAAGAGAAGATACATGCTTTCTCTTTCACTGACAGAATTTGACTCCCAGCACGTTTGCCAAGGAGGAATCGCCAGAGCAAAGTGAGTGTTGCGATCTCTGTAAAGGGTGTTTTCCCGGTGATCTCGACGTGTTTCTTAAAAAAACTCATGCACCAGGGTGCCCCTTTAGAGCTTTGGCTCCAGTTTATATCTTATGCCGCAGGACTCCCAATCTTATTTCAGACTCGCCATGGCGTTCTTCAGACGAGGCACCGGAGGTTCACTGATTGTCCTCCTTGCCCTGATCATTCTGGTCCTCCTTCTGTACATCATGACTCACCAACAAACCCGCCCTGCTTCCCTCAATCCATTCATTCCGCACTGGAACCAACCGCACGCCTTGGACATCGACCAGTCTGGGACTTTAAGGGAAGACAAAGAAGAAGAAGAAAGAAGCGAAGAAAAAGAAGAAGCGATTCGTGGTTCCAGACCTGCCGATCAACCCAACACAAAAGTAGCAGACAAAAAATCTGGAACCATCGCCGATCGATCGCAGAATCCGGTAGCGGACGCAGTGCTCGCTTCCAGAAACGCCAACGGCTGGGCTGCTCTAAACTGCGACCACGATGTCCATCTGAGGAAAGTGACCTTGAACTCCCCAGATGGAGATTTCGCCATGTACATCTACAACTCTTCGCAGGAAGACGCCTCAGCCACCAAGCGCGCACTGGAAGGGCGGTACTTCGAACAAAACGAAATCGCCAAATTCCTGAAAGTCAGCCACCCTCTGCCGATCATCGACGTTGGAGCAAACCTAGGGCTAGTCACTCTGCAGGCTGCTAAACAAGGGAGGCGAGTCGTGGCTGTGGAACCGGCGCCCCACAATGCTTTGCGACTGTGTCGCTCCGTGGTGGATTTTGGCCACGCCTCTTTGGTGCACGTGATTCAGAACGCGGTGTCATCCGAAGAGCGGAGTGTGAGTTTGGTGTTGCCGGGGGGCAAGATGAGAACCTGGTACAGAGTCAGTGGAGGAGAGGAGGAGGCAGAGGACAAGAAGAAGAAGAGGACTAGGACACCTGTGTCCGAAACCGTGTTTGCCATCGGGCTGGACCGGCTGTTAGATGTTCTGCCCTTCAGTAAGGCAGCTTTGAAGGTAAGGCTGTCAGTCTGTCTGTCTGTCTCTCTGCCTGCCTGCCTGCCTGTCTGTTGTTGTCTTGTTCCAGTAAAACGTACCATTTTAGGATTGAGATAAGGACAGCACAAACTCAAGGTTTGAATTTTTCAAAAGAAGCCTGGGCGTGTAATGATGAGTACGTCTTAGACAATCAACACAGGTAGTTAGTATGTAAATTAGAATAAACTCCCAACACGATTGGCTGTTTAGCCTAATTTACATACTACTACCCGTGTTGACTGTCAAAGACGTATTCATGATTACACGCCCAGCAGGTTTTGATCTCGGATTTAGATATAGACTCTGTGCTGCTATTAGATGTGGACTCTTTGTAATCAATCCTCTTCCTTCAATACGAGGACTACACGAGACTCATGAAGCAGGCTGGTACCATTTCATTACAGGAAAAGAAAGCCAGAAGGCACTATGGATATACGCCTTCTTTCTTAGGCTTCCACCCTGTTATTTAGGATGAAGTCCTATTGTTATAGTACACAATCTTCAGTTTGTTTCTCTTTCTTTTCTTTCCATTCCACTTTTTTTTCTTCTGATTTCGCTGAAATTTTTAGGAATGTTGCGGGACGCTAAGGGATTGCCAAAGTCACAGTATTAAGTGATTTTGCAGAATTTTCGGCGAAATATAACAGAGAAACTGAGAAATTGGATTATTTCAGTGTTGAATAACTGAAAAACGACTTAACCGAATGCGTTCATATTTTCAATATTTTCTGAAAAGTCGATTTAGATGATAATTCCGAACTGGAAGTACATATGGAAGTGCTCCAGCTAGGGTCAGACAGCTTTCATTTGGCTCACGGGATAGTGAAAACAGCAAGTGATGTCACTAAAATAACTATTGGATATTGTTACCCTTTCTCTGGCCCAGGTCTGAACGACGTTTTGTAATGATATGTTAAATAGTTTGGAAGTTATTCAAATTTATGTAAATTGCTTTGTGTCAAATTAATTGATTTCTATTTTCGGGATTCCTTGTTTTCCATCCAATTTTTCCGAAATTACACAAAACGTGAAGAACACTATTCTTATGCCAAGTTTTCATGGTAATTGGTAAACGTTTGGCTGAAACATGGCCAGAAAATGGCCACATTTCAACCTTGAATAACTCGAAAACGGCCTCATGGAATGCGTTTTTGTTCTCAGTGTTTATTAAAGAGTAAAAAATAAATGCAAGACTTCTGGTATAAACC
>CM065705.1:5753870-5766370 GCA_017654935.2 Phymorhynchus buccinoides | reverse complement strand
TGTGTGTGTGTGTGTGTGTGTGTGTGTGTGTGTGTGTGTGTACAGATTGACGTGGAGGGTCACGAGGGTCACGTGGTGGCCAAGGCGGACCGGCTGTTCCGGGAAGTGGACATCCCCATGGTGTGGATGGAGTGGCAACACGTGAAGGACAAGCCAGAGTTCGGAGGGGTCTTCGTCATGAAGATTATGAAGAAGCACTCCTTCGTCCCTTACAACCTGATGACCGGACAACAGCTGTCATTTGATGATGATTACTTGAAGTGGCCTTTTACTGTCCTTTGGAGAAAGTCTCCCGCGTAAATGTCCCGAAATGAACGTTGTTAGCTTTGGTTCTTTCCTCCATGGCAACGCAGTTCTCTTCTTCTTGTTCTTCTTCTTGTTCTTCTTGTTCTTGTTCTTCTTCTTGTTCTTCTTCTTCTTGTTTTTCTTCTTGTTCTTCTTGTTCTTGGTTTAAATGTTTTGTTATTTGTCAAAACGCACATTACATACATGTTAAGCAAGCATAACGGCAACAACAAGCTTAAAGCTTATACTGTGCCAACGTACTATGCATGATTTTTTGAATGGCGGCTAGCAAGTACAAGACTAAACAGGTTAATCTAAACATTATCAAAGAAAAAATATATAAAGATAGGTACATTTCAAATCCTTCGTGAAATATACATCAGGAAACCTTCTTGTTCTTCTTCTTGTTCTTCTTCTTGTTCTTCTTCTTGTTCTTCTTCTTCTTCTTCTTCTTTTTGTGCTCCTCCGTCCTCTTCTTCTGCTTCTTGTTCTTGTTCTTGTTCTTCTTCTTGTTTTTCTTCTTCTTGTTCTTCTTGTTCTTTTTGTTCTTCTTCTTCTTGTTGTTGTTGTTGTTGTTCTTCTTCTTCTTCTTGTTCTTTTTGTTCTTGTTCTTGTTCTTGTTCTTCTTGTTCTTCAGCGTTCCCAGGTCATATGACCACAATGGGTAAAGTACGTATGTGTCCGGTTTTCAGTTTTCACTGGTCTCCCCGCTGCGTACAGCCGACACATTCCGATTTCGGAGGAGCTCAAAGGAGAGAAGTTATTAAAAGGCAGGAGAAAGCAAAGGGAAAAGGCAGAGTCAAAGAGAGTGGCAGATTAGAAGAAGTTGCAAGTACAGAACTTCCAGAAGGTGGGGGAACTATTTTTACGAAAGACCCCCCTTCCCCTGGTATCCCCACAGGGAGAGACTCGTACAGGGGTCGGGGTCGTCCAGCTCCCCGTATGGAGGCACGAGGCATCCACCCACTGCCCCAGGCAACACAGTAATAGGCAATTGATATCATTAAGGTCTCGGTACACGTGAACATGTTTCACTCTTTCCCCATGACAATACAGTGATATGCTGGTTATACGATTATTTGCATGTTACTGTGTTGGCTATGGGGAAATAGTGAAATATGTTAACGTGTACAGATATCGCTGTAAAGTACTCTGTATACGTTAACTTTTTTTTCCACTTTTCCACATGGCATCACAGTTGATAGCCAATCTTAATAACTCACTTGCATATCACTGTTTTGCCATGGGAAATGAGTGAAAAATAATAGTGGTGTATTTCGACCTTAAATGACTGTTTGAGTTGGGTTTAATCAAATGCTGTTCGTTACAAGGGAGTGCGTACACTCATGCATACACACACGCGCGCACGCACACATACACACAAACACGCGCGCGCAGCGCACGCACACGCGCACACGCACGCACGCACGCACACACACACACACACACACGCGCGCGTGCACGCGCGCATACACACCGATACAATTAAAACAAAATGTCAAAATGTCAAAATTATGAGCCTGACAACATCATTAATGTCACAGTTTTTCGACAAGGCAACGCATGTTGTGCGTTAATGTTAGTAAGAGAGAGAGAGAGAGAGAGAGAGAGAGAGAGAGAGAGAGAGAGAGAGAGAGAGAGTGTGTGTGTGTGTGTGCACGTGTGTGTGCGTGCGTGAGTGTGTGTGTGTGTGTGTGCGTGCGTGCGTGCGTGCGTGCGCACGTACGTGCGTGCGTGCGTACGTGCGTGCGTGCGTGCGTGCGTGTGTGTGTGAAATTCAAATTCGAAGTCAACATTTTATTTAAATGTGACCGAGTGACAAATTTCAGTCAAATTTGCCCAGGAGACGAATGCTAGACATTAACGCTCGTCTCATGGGCAAAATGAGACTGACATTTGCTTCATTTCATGAGATAATTGGGGTGGGCTTCTTACCCGCCCATGCGCTTTTTCCCCGTCTTCCCCTAATTATTCATAGCCTAGTCTACTGTCACAAGATCGTCCAAAGCAGACGGTCAGTTGCGCTATTTTTAGACATCCCTGTTGCCATGCCGACAGACAGCCCAATTGCAATTGACTAGTTTTGACACCCAGTGTTATCGTGTCAGCAGACGACGTAATTGCGTTGTCTCCTTTTTAGTCACAGGGCTTTATTCAAATTCAAATTTGAACAGGTCACACGCTAAGGCTTTTTCAGTCTTTTTTGTTGTTGCAAAAGGTGCCAGAATGGTCAGCTCATTGACCGTGGGCCCTCAAAAGAAGAAGAAGAAGAAGAGAAGAAGGCAGGCTGATAATTCAAATTTGACCGCCGGCTGGTCGCGTCAGTTGACCAGAGTAGGGGAAGACGGGGTAAAAAGCGCATGGGCGGGTAAGAAGCCCACCCAAATTATCTCATGAAATAAAGAAAATGTCAGTCAAATTTGCCCATGAGACGAATGCTAGACATTAACGATCGTCTCATGGGCAAAATGAGACTGAAATTTGCTTCATTTCATGAGATAATTGGGGTGGGCTTCTTACCCGCCCATGCGCTTTTTACCCCGTCTTCCCCTAGATAGGCCTATTAGCCACTCGATCTGCAGATGCGCCTGTGTGATGACCTACAGTGTTTGAGCACTGATCCCTGCTCCTAGCTGTAAGTAATCTAAGCCAGTGTTTATTGTTTAATTTGTTTTACCTACAAACTGTTGTTTTACATGTTGTTTAACTTAATCAGTGATCTAACCTTGTCACTGTACTCCTTTTACGGAACGGGAAAACTGTGCTATTCCCGTCACCGAACCATTGTGACGTCAGTTTATTCATAAACTAGGTGCTAGGCCTATGTTGTCGAGAGACTGACAATTATAACATTCTGATTATTCTGTTCCATCCTCACATCCACTCGTGTGTGACGTGAATTTACTGTGTAAACAATGAAGGGGCACTTTGCCTACATTTTGTTTAAAGGCCTAACTTGCTCATTTCCATGCTATCAATATTATTGATCTAATACCATGCTATGGTGTAGGCCTACTTTGCACTATTTAATAGGCCTACTTTGCACTATTTAATTCATAGGCCTACTTTGCACTATTTAATTCATAGGCCTACTATCAGGGTGTGTGCTAAGCCTAGTGTGGTGTTGTGTTAATACTGCTACTATAGTATTAATAACTAAATAAGGCATTCTCTTTTGATTGAGTTTCTTGCTACGTCAATGATAAACTCTCAATAGGCCTACATTTGTCTTTAGTCAGTTTTCCACTTAAAACTGATCAGCCTACTTTGATGAGTAGTCTATTTTTAGTAACATAGCATCTGATGATGTCAGTGTTACAATGCTTGGTTTGGGTTAACTCACATGAACTCAAATGTTTGTGTATGAGTTAAGCAAGCATAGGGTCAGGTAGAACCGGCCTATGTTATGTTTCCAAACCCCAGCTAGGCTTGTGTCAGTGTCAGTTTAATCATGCTATTTAAGTCATACAGTGAGCTCCTTCCACTGCTGTGACTGTGTATTTCCTCATGTTGATTAACATTGAGTGCTATGGCACAAGGCCTACAGTCATACCTAATCATTGTTATTTCTTGTTTATATTTATGCTTGTATATTTTGTATTGTTGCAGGATCTTATTTGCTGCACTGTCTTACTAGTCTTTCTTAGTCTTATTCCTAGTAAATAAACAAAGTCAAACAACTGTCTGGTTTCCTCTATATGTTCCTGGTCTGTGCGGAGTGTGCCTATCTTCACCCTCCAATCCTTATCCCTCATCAACGCTTCCCTATCCTTATCCCTTGCCTCTTACCACCCCATCACATAAAGATGAGCATTGAATTGACAAGAAATTGGCTTCTTTTTTTTAACATGAAGTCATCTCGAAACAAAATTAAACAGAAAAATAAAAGTAACACAAACTCTCTCTCTCTCTCTGTCTCTCTCTCTCTCTCTCTCTCTCTCTCTCTCTCTCTCTCTCTCTCTCTCTCTCTCTCTCTGTCTCTCTCTCTCTCTCTCTCTCTCTCTCTCTCTCTCTCTCTCTCTCTCTCTCTCTCTCTCTCTCTCTCTCTCTCTCTCTCTCTCTCTCTCTCTCTCTCTCTCTCTCTCTCTCTCTCTCTCTCTCTCTCTCTCTCTCTCTCTCTCTGTCTCTCTCTCTCTCTCTCTCTCTCTCTCTCTCTCTCTCTCTCTCGTGTGTGTCTCTTTCTCTCTCTCAGCTCTCTCTCTCTCTCTCTCTCTCTCTCTCTATTTAAAGTCTCTCTCCTCTCTCTCTCTCTGTGTCTCTCTCTCTGTCTCTCTCTCTCTCTCATCTCTCTGTGGTGCTCTCGTTCTCTCTCTCTATGTCTCTCTCTCTAAATGATTCTCTCTATGAAGAAAAAGTCTCTCTCTCTCGTCTGTCTCACTCTCTCTCTCTCCCTCTCTCCCTCTCTCTCTCTCTCTCTCTCGCTCTCTCTTACTCTCTCTCTCTCTCTCTCTCTCTCTCTCTCTCTCCTCTCACTCTCTCTCTCTCTCTCTCTCTCTCTCTCTCTCTCTCTCTCTCTCTCTCTCTCTCTCTCTCTCTCTCTCTCTCTCTCTCTCTCTCTCTGTGTGTGTGTGTGCCTATTTCGAGAGAGAGAGAGAGAAGAGAGAGAGTTTGAACCCTTTCGCCGCCAGCCATTTGTCAGCAAAACAAAATCCATTAAACTTACCCGGGTAGAGAACAAAATCTGTCTGTAATATTCGGGAAATCTGTAACATATTTAAAGTAAGGCCTATCCCCACCTCCCAAAATGAAGAGAATTTAAGTCACAGAGAGAGAGAGAGAGGGGTTTTGGTCCAAAGTTTGGATAACAGACTCTGATTTGATGCCTTTTAGTGACAGAGGGTGTTAAATCATTGTGGTGCAAAAATGCGACGTTGGCGGTGAAAGGGTTAATATACAGAAGTTATGAGCAAAATAAATAAATAAATAAAAGATTAAAATAAAATATGAAGAAAAAGAAAAAAAACAAGAATGCGGCTGTCGTGTAGATTAACACACACACACACACACATACACGAGCAAAATCACGCACGCACACACACAATGCACACACACGCACGCACACACGCACGCACGCACACACGCACACACACACACACTCACTCACACACACACACACACACACACGCACGCACGCACACACGCACACACGTACACATTTTTCACGCACACGCACGTTCACGCACACGCAGAGAGATAGAGAGATGGCAAGAGAGAGTGAACAGAGAGAGAGACGCTTCAGACGCTTCAGAAACATTTTTTTATTGGCAATGGCCTAATTGAGAGAGAGAGAGAGAGAGAGAGAGACTCGAGAGAGAGAGAGAGAGAGAGAGAGAGAGAGAGTGACTCAAATGTTTAATGACGAAAGCCAAACAAGCTTATATCACCAGTCACGAAAAGCACAAACCAATGTCATTCATATGCATGCACATAATAATACAAAGCCCCTCACAACCATATGTAAGGCCCAATCCGCATCATTTTGTTATTATAATAACAATAAAATAACCAGATTAACATCGGAATAGTACATAAAGTTCTGAACAACCTCTAATTTTTTCAGTCGCTATAAGAAAGTCGGGAAAACGTCTAACCTTACCCTTAGAAAAAATAAGAACTTTACATTTCTTGGCATTTAATTTCAAATTCCATTTTTGACAATAGCGTTGAATATTATCTAAGCCTCTTTGCAATCCTATGTTTCAGAAAATATGACGGTGTCGTCTGCATACAACAACAAAAATAGTATTAACAAAATGTTAATTTCATGTTCGTTCATACCTAATATATCTGCTTCTCTAGCAACTGTGGTGAGACCAGTCATATCTCTAGACATAAAAACTTTCATGTCATTCAGGAACATGCAAACAATACAGGCGACAGGTTTTCTCCTTGCCTTACTCCAACTTCCGAGCAGAAAAAGTCCGAAAATTCACTATTAACCGCAACACATGATTTAGCTTGGGAATACATATTTTGTATTACTTTTAATAACCGACCGCTGATACCATTATATATATATACTATAAGTTTTTGCCACAAAAATGCCCTATTAACTTTATCGAAAGCTTTTTCATAATCCAGAAATGCACAATACAAGCGCTTTTTCTTAAACAACAAAATATCAACCAGCCCGTACAAAGTAAACAAGTGATCCAGTGTTGAAAAGTTGTTTCTAAACCCAGCTTGTTCCATGCCAATTAAGTGAAATGTTTCAATGTATACCTTTAGGCGTTCGTTCAGGATACTTGTAAACAGTTTCCCAAAACAGGACAGTATGGTTATACCACGATAGTTGTTGGGATCTGCAGGGGAACCTTTGTTTTTGAATATTGGCTGAATAACCCCAATTACCCAATCAGTTGGTACTTTACCGGTAATTAATATCAGATTAAATAGTTTCACAAAAACACCTAACATTTTCTCTGCTGAATTTTTAAGGAATTCATTTACTATATTATCTAACCCGCATGCTTTATTGCTCTTTAACTTCTTTATGCAATTTAGAACCTCATTTTCAGTAATTAAATTATCTAACAGAGCATTAACATCAGAATCAACTCCATTGTCAGGGGCATCATCAGCCTCCTCTTCAACTGTATTCATATTTTTAAACAGCTCAAAAAAGGCCTGACAGCTAGGTTGGCTAGGGTTAGATTTATTCTTTTGATGTTGAAAGTCGTGCGATACAGATCATGTGGGGATTGCAAGAAGCAAAGGAAAATTGTCGTTATTTGGTGTCTGTAACCCTTTCACTGCCAATGTCGCATTTCTGCACCACAATGATTTAACAACCATGTCATAAAACCCCTTGAGATCAGGCTCTGTTATTCAATGATATTGTGTTCCTAAATTTGGGCAGTAAGGATTGACCCCATTCTAAATGTGTCACAGAGAAATCCGACAATATTCCAGACAAAATCTTTTCTGTAGCCAAGTAGCTTTACTGGACATTTTTGGCTCAAAGATGGCTGGCGGTGAAAGGGTTAAATGTTGCTTGGATAATAATAACATGTATTTTGTTTGCTCAGCGAAGATGCGTAGAGTCTTTGAATTGATATTATATTTTGCCCATAAACTTTACATATATTATTTTCCAAATAAAAAAAAGTGGGGTACGACACGAAATTGTTCTTCCCATGGTTATGTAGAACGAGGGAACGAATGAATGACTCTTTTATTTAAAGGGCCACCCTGACGGATGTGTTTTTGTAAGAAACACGTCCAGATCACCAGCAAAACACCCTTTACAGAGATTGCAACACTCACTTTGCTCTGGTTTCCTAGAAATCAAACCGTCAAATCGGCGATTCCTCCTTGGCGGAGGTGCTGGATGTCAAATTCTTTCACCCAAAGAGAACGCGTGTGCCGTCTCTTTTCTAATGGCCGCCTGCGTTTAGACCAAATCGTTTGCACGAAATTTTCGCAATACAAGCCTTTTTTTTCTTCTTTTTTTATGTTAAATTTTATAGAGATTATCTAAAGGAGTTTCGCTCACAACAAAGGAAACAGCTCCAATTGTTTTTTTAACTGCACAAAAAAGAAAGAAAACGCTTCAACCACAATGAGTGACCTTCACCCACCCCATCCAAAATGGCTACTCTCTCCGGCATATCCGCCAAGGAGGAATCGCCGTTTTGACGGTTTAATTTCTAGGAAACCAAAGCAAAGTGAGTGTTCCAATCCTTGAAAAGGCTGTCTTTTCTGGTGATCTCGACGTGTTTCTTGCTAAAACTTCATCCGTCATGGTGCCCCTTTAACGTGTGTTCATTTTACAGTGATACGAATGAGTAGAATAAGTCAGGATGTGTGTTGTGTACGTGCTTGTGTTTGACGTGTATGTGTGTGTAAACGTGGGCATGTGACAAAACAGACAAGGCAAACAATTCTCAGAATTTATTTTAAGGGCCATCCACACGTCCACTAAAATCGCACGACTGTACGGTACGATTCGATCAAGTGGTCTCCAAGAACAACTGTGATGGGCGCATCGAGATCGCGTGATCGAATCGTATCATACAGTCGTGCGATTTTAGTGGACGTGTGGCTGGCCCTTAAAATAAATTCCGATAATTTTTGTCTTGTTAAAAGTTTCGCTGAGAAGCAACACTCTTCCATTCTGTAGAAAGAAAGGGTCAGGATTAAACCTAGGATTATTTTCGTAAAACTGAAAGAAACGGGCTTTGAGATTGAGAGTCGTAAACACGAGGGGGCTGTCGTGGTCTAAACTACACTTTAACCCTTTCGCCGCCAGCCATTTTTTAGCCCAAAAATACCATTAAACTTAACTATGAAGAGAAAATAAAATCTGCAATATTGCGAATTCTTCTGTGACATGTATAACATCAGGCCCATCCTTACCTCACAATATTGTGAATTCCTCTGTGACATGTATAACATCAGGCCCATCCTTACCTCACAATATTGTGAATTCCTCTGTGACATGCATAGCATTAGGCCTGTCCTTACCTCACAATATTGTGAATTCCTCTGTGACATGTATAACATCAGGCCCATCCTTACCTCACAATATTGTGAATTCCTCTGTGACATGCATAACATTAGGCCTATCCTTACCTCACAATATTGTGAATTCCTCTGTGACATGTATAACATCAGGCCTATCCTTACCTCACAATATTGTGAATTCCTCTGTGACATGTATAACATTAGACCTATCCTCACCTCACAATATTGTGAATTCCTCTGTGACATGTATAACATTAGGCCTATCCTTACCTCACAATATTGGGGATTCCTTTGTGACATGTATAACATTAGACCTATCCTCACCTCACAATATTGTGAATTCCTCTGTGACATGCATAACATTAGGCCTATCCTTACCTCACAATATTGTGAATTCCTCTGTGACATGTATAACATTAGGCCTATCCTTACCTCACAATATTGTGAATTCCTCTGTGACATGTATAACATGAGGCCTGTCCTTACCTCACAATATTGTGAATTCCTCTGTGACATGTATAACATTAGGCCTATCCTTACCTCACAATATTGTGAATTCCTCTGTGACATGTATAACATTAGGCCTATCCTTACCTCACAATATTGTGAATTCCTCTGTGACATGCATAACATTAGGCCTATCCTTACCTCACAATATTGTGAATTCCTCTGTGACATGTATAACATTAGGCCCATCCTTACCTCACAATATTGTGAATTCCTCTGTGACATGTATAACATTAGGCCTGTCCTTACCTCACAATATTGTGAATTCCTCTGTGACATGTATAACATTAGGCCTGTCCTTACCTCACAATATTGTGAATTCCTCTGTGACATGTATAACATTAGGCCTGTCCTTACCTCACAATATTGTGAATTCCTCTGTGACATGTATAACATCAGGCCTGTCCTTACCTCACAATATTGTGAATTCCTCTGTGACATGTATAACATTAGGCCTATCCTTACCTCACAATATTGTGAATTCCTCTGTGACATGTATAACATTAGGCCTGTCCTTACCTCACAATATTGTGAATTCCTCTGTGACATGTATAACATTAGGCCTATCCTTACCTCACAATATTAAGAAAATAGGGTATTCAGATACCAGACCCTCATCTGATGCCTTTCAGTGACACGAGTGTTCAATCATTGTGGTGCCAAGAGGTGACAGTGGCGATTAAAGGGTTAAAGGGATTAAATCAAAAGCAAAATAATACAGTATTCCACCGACCTATATTGGAGCCACGCTCGAAGCAAACACTGTCCCGTGTGTCCCCTCCCTTTCATAAAACACATTGTATTTAAAGTACGTGACATACCACTCTAGGGCTTGCTTTGGTTTTTATTCTTCATAATCTCTCTCTCTCTCTCTCTCTCTCTCTCTCTCTCTCTCTCTCTCTCTCTCTCTCTCTCTCTCTCTCTCTCTCTCTCTCTCTCTCTCTCTCTCTCTCTCTCTCTCACACACACACAGCAAGAGAGACAGAACATAGCACCGTTACAGACAATGAACAACAAGATGATTTTATTCACGTTCCTGAGTTAGACGCGGAGATCACAGAAGAGGAAGTAAAGTTTGCTATTCGTAAGCTTAAAGCAGGTAAAGCCGCTGGTCTTGATTTAGTAGCAGGCGAATTTTTAAGTTTCTGAACATATAGCCACACCTTTCCTTACAAAATTATTTAACAAGCTTTTTGACCAAGGGATTTTCCCGGAAGAATGGTCCCGATCAGTTATAGTTCCTTTATTTAAGAAAGGTGACATAAACAACCCTGAAAATTATCGTGGTATTTCCCTGTTAAGTACCATAAGTAAAGTTTTTACATCTATTCTTAACAATCGATTGTATACATGGGCTGAAAAAGAGCACAAAATCTGTGAAGAGCAAGCTGGATTCCGCAAAACTTATGAAACCATAGATCATGTTTTGACACTTATATCAATGATTAAATAATGTATGTCAGGCCACAGGAAAAGTAAAATGTATGTTGCTTTTATAGATTATATGAAAGCTTTTGACTCGGTGGATAGAGATTGTCTTTGGCTAGTTCTGAAAAAGTTAAAAACTTCTACTAAAATGTTAAATATGCTCGAAGGTATTTATAAATCTGTTCAGTCATGTGTGCGTTGGGGGAGTGAAGTATCTGATTTTTTCGAATGTTCGGCTGGAGTCAAACAGGGTTGCATGTTGTCTCCCCTGATTTTTTCCCTTTTGATAAGTGAAGTTGCTGAACAAGTAACGCATTTTGGAAAGCATGGCTTTCAGTTTTTACCCGGTTTACGGGAAGTTTTTCTGTTACTGTTTGCCGACGATATTTGTTTAATTTCATCAACACCCACTGGTCTTCAAAATCAGATTAATAATCTTGAAAAGGCATCAACTTCTTTAGGACTTAAAGTTAACTTAAGTAAGACTAAAATAATGATTTTTAGAAAAGGAGGGCACTTATTTAAGTCAGAGAAATGGTTCTTTCAAAATACAGAAATTGAAATTGTTAATAGCTATAAATATTTAGGATTCACACTAACTGCTAAGTTGTCTTATGACATTGCTCTTGAGGAATTTTCTGGTCGATCTAAAGGTAAAATTGTTGAAATTATGAAAACAATGTGGAGTTTAGGGACTTTAGACGTGTCGGTATTTTTTAAATTGTTCGATGCCCAAGTTAAGCCTATGCTATTATATGCAGCTGAAATCTGGGGTTTATCTCCTTTCCGTACAGTCGAACAGTCTCATTTGTTTGCCTGCAAGCGTTTTTTGAATGCTTACCCCAAAACTCCAAACACAATGGTGTATAAGGGAATTGGGACGATATCCGCTATATAAAAGACAGTACAATTAAAGCAATACGCTATTGGTTGAAGCTTCAAAAATTACCCATTTCCAGGTTACCTAGGCAAGCCTATGAGATGCAAAAAATAAACTTACAACAGCTCTCTGGTGGTCATTCACCGCAAAGTAATTGGGCTCATTCTGTAAAGCATTGTCTGGATATGTTTGATTTTTCTTTCGTTTGGTTGGATGGTGGTGTAGGTAATGAAAAGTTGTTTATGTATGAACTTAGACAACGTATGATTGATTGTTATAGACAAGAATGGCATAGCAAATTATTTGGTAGTGATAGATATAGTATGTACCGCTCGTTTAAATCATTATTACAGGCTGAGCAGTACCTAGTTGATATTACGATTCCTAGATTTAGAAATATCTTTATTAAATTCCGACTTGGAATCAGCGACATTGAAGCTCACCAGCGATATAAAGAAAGCTCCAAAATGTGCTCCCTTTGTAAAGTAATTGAAAGTGAAACGCATTTCTTTTTTGATTGTCCATTATACCATGATTTAAGAGATAAATACCTTTCTCGTCATTTCAAATTTGATCATAGACCAACACTATCATTGCTACTCCAAAGCGAAAAAAGGGAAATAACTCGCTCTGTGGCGATGTTCATTTTCTATGCAATGAAAGAAAGAGAATTATTCCAACTGTCAGATGTCTTAGTTGCTTAAAACCCCCAAAATGCATGCTGTAATTTGTTTCTTTAAAAAAACATTATTTTCATGAATATGCTATGTTCGCGCGTATATTGCAAACATGAGAATACGCGCGCGCGCATGTGTGTGTGTGTGTGTGTGTGTGTGTGTGTGTGTGTGTGTGTGTGTGTTTGTGTGTGTGTGTGTGTGTGTGTGTGTGTGTGAGGGAGAGAGATATGTAAATTGTTTTGACCTCCTTGCAGATA
>CM065705.1:5746370-5748870 GCA_017654935.2 Phymorhynchus buccinoides | reverse complement strand
TAGAATTCTCCTACAACTTTCCCAAGAATTCAACTACAACTTTCCCAAGAACTCACCTACAACTTTCCCAAGAACTCGCCTACAACTTTCCCAAGAATTCAACTACAACTTTCCCAAGAATTCTCCTACAACTTTCCCAAGAACTCACCTACAACTTTCCCAAGAATTCTCCTACAACTTTCCCAAGAACTCGCCTACAACTTTCCCAAGTATTCAACTACAACTTTCCCAAGAATTCACCTACAAGTTTTCCAAGAACTCATCTACTACTTCCTCCAAGAACTCACCTACAACTTTCCCAATAATTCACCTACAACTTTCCCAAGAATTCAACTACAACTTTCCCAAGAACTCACCTACAAGTTTTCCAAGAACTCACCTACAAGTTTCCAAAGAAGTCGCCTACAACTATCCCAATAACACATCTACAACTTTCCCAAGAACTCACATACAAATTTCTCAAGAATTCACCTACAACTTTCCAAAGGGCTACTCTCGCGTTGATGGGGCGGGTGTGGCTGGTGCATAGCTGGGTCCCATTAGCACCTTCGGGTGTTTCTATTTCAGGAGGAATAGTTGACGATCACTCTTGGCTGTCCATGTCCTTGTCCAAGGTGTTCCTAAAGGTCCGTGTACACGTTAACCATATTCACAAAATATCACTATTTCCCCATGGCAACACAGTGAGTTGCAAGTCACATTATGAGTGGCCTAACACTGTTGCCATGGTGAAAATAAGAAATATTTTGTGAATGTTGTTAATGTGTACACAGACTACTACTACTACTACTACTACTACTACTACTACTACTACTACTACTACTACTACTACTACTACTACTACTACTACTACTATTACTACTACTACTACCACTACCACTACTACATATACTAATACAACATCTACCCACGTTTCACTACGCAAAGGAGGAATAGTTGACCATCACCCTTCGCTGTCCATGACCTTGACCTTGCCCTTGCCCTTGGTGTCCCACGCACTTCCTGAACGTGCTCTTCACAGTTCCAGAGGGACCGAAGACGTGCCGTTGGTAATCCTCGTACAACGCCATGCGATTCCAACGGTACGAGTTCATGTCCACGTAATTCACCGAAGGATTCAGACGGGAGGATTTCAGCTTGGACGCTAGCGTCGGTCTGGTCAGCCGGGAAACGATGTCGTTCACCTGCTCCTGGGTGACCAGGTTCTTGAGGAGCTTGGGCTTCTGCTTGTCCCGTGAGGACAGGGCGGGGGGTTTGACGTCGTAGAGGGAGGGTTTCCGGTGGGGGGAGGTGAGGGTGAAGCGGAGGGTTCGGGGAGGGGGGAGGCTGGGCATGTACACTATCCCTGAGGTCATGGTGATCTAACTGGGTGGGTCTTGAAGCTTAGGGTCTCCTTTAGGTGGCTTCACTTTCTGTTCACTTTCTTCTTCTACAGATTAGGCCTTTTAATTTCTGCGTGCATTTCTGGTAGATCCCCCAAAATAAAAGTGAACGAATAGTCATCAATTCAATGTGGTCGCTTTAAGGAAGGAAGAAAGGAAGGAAGGAAGGAAGGAAGGAAGGATGGAAGGAAGGAAGGAAGGAAGGAAGGAAGGAAGGAAGGAAGGAAGGTTTTCGTTTTTCTTTCTGTCAGAAAGATCATCTAACACAGGAAAGGGTTTGGTTTATTTTACAAAACGTTTTCTTTTTGCTTTGGGTGGGTTTCTACTACGAAATGGGGGTTTTTGCCTCCAAGTAAAGGAGTAAAGGATATCTTCTACCAAAATAACTCAGGGTTTTTTTTCCACAAGAAAGGTTTTCTTGTACGAACAATTCTTTTTTCAACAGAACTAGGCTTTCTTTCACGAAAAGTTTCTTTCATGAGATCTTCTCTTTCGTAAGGAAGGGTCGTTTCCACAAGGAAATGCTTCTTCCCTAGCAAAAGAAACCCACTTCGCTTTTGATACGGCCCCTCTTTTTTTTGGTTTAGGGTACTTGCACTGTTTTCATTGTATTTCATTCATTCATTCCATTTGATCTGCTTAGGGTTATTGTAGATACAGGGAAAATTGTCTCGTGCAGCTGTTACCATTGCTATGAAAGGAAATGCATTGCTATTATGGAAATAGCTGTTTTTTGTTTGTTTATTGCCACTTCAAGTTGCTAGAATTACTGCCAACAGCTGGTCCTATAATATTATGCAACCTTTCAAATAGCTATAAGGCTTACACGTAAATATCACAGTCCCTCATTTATTAATGGATTTCCCCTCTCCTCATTTATTGCTTCGTTGTGTGGGAATTCTCATTGAGGTTATAACCGGAAAACTCTATTATTATTATTATTATTATGGCTGAGTTGAGCAAGTTCAGTGTTGATGATTTTCGTTCTCTATTTAAAAAAAAAAAGTTTTTAGCGAAAGTCAGTTTAACGTCCTCCGACCTGGAACAGGTACATGCGGGACATTAATAACCATACAGATATTGGGACGATCCTGGAGGTACTGCAATACCAGGAAAGT
>CM065705.1:5723870-5733870 GCA_017654935.2 Phymorhynchus buccinoides | reverse complement strand
GTGGTGGGAGATGCCATGGTGAGTAGCAATGTTAGAAATAGGTTGTGTGTAAAGAACGAAGAGAATGGGGCCCAGAACAGAACCCTGGGGAACTCCATACTCCAGACCAGCAGAGTGAGAAGAGAAGCCGTTAACAGAGACAACCTGAGTACGACCACAAAGGTATGAACGGAACCATGAAAGAGCTTTATCGGAGATACCAAAGGTATGTTGCAGTCGAGATAGAAGGGTACAGTGATCTATAGTGTCAAAGGCAGAGGATAGGTCTAACAGGGACAGCAGAAAAACCTTACCATCATCAAGAGCAGAAAGAAGATCGTTAACTATCTTCAGAAGACCAGTTTCAGTGCTATGACCAGCACGATAGGCAGACTGCAACGGATAGAGGAGATTGTGATTGTCACAAATTGAAGGCCTATAAACATAGACAAGTTTTATTTGGGTGGGTATAGTAACAAAATAATGTTTCAAACGCATGAGGGATTCATGTTTCTGAATCTATGTTTGTTGTCTTCTTCTTTGCGACGTTTTGTTTAGCCCTTTCCACGAAATTATCGTTCTTCTCGTGTATTCCGGATTCCGGATTTTTTCCGATCCATAATTTTGCTTTTCAGCTCACTCACTGTCGTCTGCCCGGTTGGAATCGTGGATTTTGATTGGAGGTTCTAGGCTGACTGTTGTACAGGTCGGTTCGAGCTAGTTTTGGTAACTTGTACCTTCAAGGGTAGCAAGCTAGGGAATCGACGCCCGCAGAAACTAGGCTTTTTAGCTCGTACTCCGTCACTGGAGAAAGGAAAGAGTGAAGCTGGAACTCATCTTCATTTCGAGAACCGAACTATAATTTTGAACCGAATCAAACTGACCATTAGGCCTATCCACGTGGGGCCTGGACGGGTAACACCCTAGACGACTGTCAGAGGGTCAGTTTTCTACGGCACGGCTCGTTTGGAGCTTTTTCCCCTTCACACCGAGGACGGTCTGGTGGTCTGCTGCCTCAGTCTTCGTTCCTTCGGCGGGACACGTACGTTGGCGCCAAGGCCTGGAGGGTGCTCAAAGTCTTCGAGGAACTGAACACGAGTGGCGTCGTCTGTGTCTGCCTTTCGAAATGAACTGTCCGGACGCTCGCTCATCCTACGCCTAGGACTCCGTCTTCGTCTTCTGAGATACGACTCAGTTACGTACCTTCGTGCGTGTGAAGTTGCGTGTTGAGTGGTAGATGCATGAGTGTGTGACTTTATTTTACTCTTCTCTATTATTAGATTTATTTTGAAATTGTTGTTTTCCCCGTTTTGGTTCCCCCCATAGTGGGTTAGGGTCTCTTTTGGGTTCCGGTTGGAGAGGGGTTCTACGCGTTAAAATTTGGGGTTAGCTAGGTCCTGTCATGATTGCTGAGTGAGTTAATAAATGTGTTGGTTCTCGTCAAACAAATCTTAGTCTGTTGCGGGTGAGCCTTGGTGTGCTTGAGAGTTGTGCCTGTCGCATCTACTGAATCCATACCTAGATTTCAAAACGTTACAGTGATGTTCTAAGTGAGCCTGGAGCTGGAGAAGTACAATCTTTTCAGTTATCTTGGACAGAAAGGACAGGTTGGACACGGGCCGATAGTTTTTCAGGTTTTCGGGGTCTAGAGAGGGTTTTTTCAAGTGCGGCCGAACAACAGCGGTTTTCAATGCAGAGGGAACATCCTGAGCTGAGTGATTCATTCACAATGGTGGTTATGTAAGGTAGCAGATCGTCAATAACAACACACAACAGGGAGGAGGGGAGGGGGTCAAGCACACATGTCTTAATAGTAGTTTTCTTGATCACATCCTTAACAACAGTTTCAGTCACAGGTTCAAAAGTTCCGTGCAGAAACTCCATACACTAGTAGGCCTATAAGAAATAAGCGGAAGGGATTGCGCATGGGTTTCCGCATGTAATGCGCATACTCTTTCATATTGCTTACCTCCAGATTTTTTTTCGGATTGCGCATGGGCTTCAGCGCGGAACTTGCGCGTATATGTGTGTAATAATAATAATAATAATAATAATAATAATAATAATAATAATAACGAGCATGTATATGCGCTTATTCTTAAACAAGCCCTAAGCGCTTTCAATAATAAACAAATAAATTAATATCCCCCCCACACACAAAAAAGCAGTAGAAAATATGAGAATGTCAAAAATGGCTGCGCACACGCACGCACGCACACACACACACACACACACAGACACACAGACAGACACACACACATATACACACACACAGCAGGGAGGAATCTAGCATACGACGCTTGTACACTAATATGCGTCGGTTTCATGCATGCTTTGATTAGAAGTGCTTATGTCGGTTTGTGTTGTGTGTATTTTTTGTACGATAGGACATGGAGAGGGAGAGGATGGGGAGGGCGGGCGGGGGGGGGGGGGGGGGGGGGGAGGGTAAAATTGTATGCTTGCGTGCATTTATATCAATTCCAATTCATGGATCAAATGCACGGATTGTGTCAGGATGCTCCAAGTTGCTGTGCCGATACATGCCATGCACATGCTCTTTACGTGTTTCGCTGGTCTAACGAATGCATGGGGCGTCGTGCCGGCGTGCGTACGTGTGCGCGCGCGCGCGCGCGCGTGTATGTGTGTGTGTGTGTGTGCGTGCGTGCGTGCGTGCGTGCGTGCGTGCATGCGTGCATGCGTGCGTGTGTGTTGCGTGCGTGCGTGAGTGTTTGTGTGTGTGTGTGTGTGTGTGTGTGTGTGTGTGTGTGCTTGGGGTTGAATTGATAGATATTTTTTTCTCGGATAAACCGGACTTAATGACTTGAATTCGTATGTGGCTTGCCCTATATTTGATAAAATATTTGTGAGCTTTCTACCTGTTGGATCAGGTGTTTGTATTGTGGATTGTTTTCTCCGCTGCGTGCCTTTTGTGACCAATTGTGATCACATCCCTAATTTTGTCTAAATTTGTTTAAATTTGCTGCTGTAACCTATTCATTCATTCGTCGTTGTTCGTGTTTTCTATCATTCAAATTGCTTCTCCTTGTGTCAAAGCATACGTGCTGCATACAAGGTGTGGGATTTATTACTACATATTTACACTGGTTTGATATTCTTTTTTGTTGTTCATATTGATTGTTATTGTTTTGTCTTTGGTATTCTGACCTTTCCTACGCGTTGTTCTAATTGCTACTTCCCTTTCTTACATATTGGTACAATTAAGTGCCAGTAGTTTAGTTATAAAATATTTAAATTAGTTTGATTGATCTTTGTTCTTTGGATTAATGCTTTGTTGAATGTATCCATTTGATTAATATGCCTTCTACATTAGATGTGTGGCCCTCTCAAAACGGTTTACGAGTAGGTTATCTTAATATCAATAGTGCTCGCAATAAAACTGATGAAATTACATCAATCTTACATAATAATGGTAATAATTTTCATATTTTTTGCATTGCCGAATCAAGATTAACTGATTTTATTCCAGATTCTGAGGTACTAATGCCAAACTACAATACCATTCGACTTGACCCTCACTCTCCTAAATCAACAGGGCTACTTCTATACTGTGTCAATTCACTGAACTATAAAAGGCTTCCTCATCTAGAAAATCATAATGTGGAATCTGTATGGATTGAAGTGTACTTTAAGCACCATAAACCTCTCATTATTGGATTCATTTATAGAAACCCGTCTGAAACTGCTAATTGGTATGATAATTTTAATTCTATGATGGATACAGTGATTCTTGATACCAAAGAAGTAATTTTATTTGGGGACTTCAACATAGATTTAACATTGTCAGGTACTCATTGGAGTCATTCTTATGCTACATATGGTCTGGAACAAGTAATCGATCGTCCGACACGTATTACAGATAAAACAGCTACGTTAATTGACCACATTTATGTAAATACAAAATCTAATATACTTGAATCATGTTCAGTACAAACTGGTTGTAGCGACCACTGCTCTATTTGTGTAACATGGAATAAAAAAGGTGTCAAAATTCCAAAGCCAGGGCACAAGGAAAATTTTTTACAGATGTTTCACTAACTTCGACGAAACTACTTTTATAAGTGATCTATTAAATTCCGGACTAGATTTTGTTTATCAAATAAGAGACCCTGATGATGCAGTTGATTACTGGACCCGTACGTTTATTTCTGTATACGATAAACATGCCCCTTTTATAAAGAAAAGAGTAAAACATTCTATTAAACCACCTTGGATAACAAATGAAATTGATGATGAAAGATATAAAAGAGAAAGTTTACTGTTGTCCAAGGATAAGGAAAAATTGCAGCAACAAACAAACAAAGTAAACTCAATGAAACGCAAAGCAAAAACAAAATATTTTCAAAATTTAATTTGTTCATCACAAAATCAAAAATTGGTCTGGAAAGCCATTAACATGTTAACTAATGCTAACTCCAACAATCACAATCCAATAAACGAAATATCACCTGATGACATTAACCTTCATTTTACTAACGTTGCTAACAACATAATTTTATATGACAAATCCAACCAAAACGATTGATCAGTTCTGCAAGAATTCTGTCGATCAAAGAACATTACTTCAACCTTCACCATTCCGCCCATTTCAGTCAATGAAGTACTGTTCGAACTCTTACATTTAAAACAGTCAGGGAGTCGCGATTTAGATGGAATGGATGGGAAAATACTGAAAACCGCTTCATTTGCTATAGCAGACACTCTCACTTACATTTATAACTTATGCATTGATAAAAAACAGTTTCCTCTAAAATTCAAGCAAGCAAAAGTTATACCATTACATAAAAGCGGTGATCGATCAAATCCAGCTAACTACAGACCTATATCAATATTAAGTATATTGTCTAAATCACTTGAAAAGCACATCCAAAAACATTTGAATTCTCATTTGAATCATTACGATTTAATAAATGAAAATCAGTCTGGTTTTAGACAAAATCACTCCTGACATACTGCTCTTATACAACTAGTAGATAGATGTCTTTCAAATATCAATAACAACGAATTTACAGGTGCTTTATTCATAGATTTTGCTAAAGCGTTTGATGTTATCAACCATTCATTTTTAATTAAAAAACTTACTCATTACAACATATCTAGCAGTGCTTTGTGTTTCATTGCGTCGTTTCTTACTGATCGACAACAGCTGGTTGAAATCAATTCTGTAAGGTCAAAGTTACTCCCGATAAAGTTTGGTGTTCCCCAGGGATCAGTCTTGGGGCCACTTCTATTTTCAATCTACATTAACGACTTGCCTTTGTACATTAAATGCTGTTGTGAAATGTTTGCTGATGACACTTCATTGCAATCTAACAGTGCCAGTCCTTTTGAATTAGTAGACAATCTGCAGACCAATGTTAATAAGCTAACTGAGTGGACAGAATTGAACCACATGTCTCTTAATGCACAAAAAACAAAATGTATGTATATAACCACACGTCAAAAGCGAAAGAAGATGAACTCTGTGTTTCCTCCATTGTATGTCAAAGATAAAATAATTGAAGAAGTTTCCTCCCATAAAGTGTTAGGGGTTATCATTGATAAGGACTTATCGTGGAGTGATCACATTAATGACCTCGGTAAGCGTATCTCTAAAAGAATTTACCAGTTATCAAAAATAAAGAATTTCTTAGACCTTCATTCAAGAAAACTCTTTTTTCATGCACACATCTTACCTCTTATAAATTACGCATCCACGTTATGGGATAGTGCTAGTGAAAATAATCTAAAATACATAACTCGCTTACACAAAAGAGCTTTAAAGCTTGTCCTACTTAAGTCTACTAGTTTGACAATAATTGACTATAAACAACTAAACATCCTTCCGTTTAAGAAAATACTTTTCTTAAACAAATGCCTATGTATGTACAACATCGTAAACGGAACAGCCCCAAATAAAATAATAAGTTCCTTTACATTAAATGAAAATCGACATACTCATAAGCTTTCATTTCCTAAGCCCCATAACGATCTGTTCAAATCCAGCTTGACATACTCTGGGGGAAACACATGGAACAACTTGCCATCATTCTTGAAATCATGTCCATCTAAACCAGCTTTTAAAAAAGCTTTAAAGAAGCACCTGGTTGATAAATTGTAATCTGGCATTATTGAGATGTATATATGCATTGATTCTTTTCTTCCTTCTATCTTCCCTTTCCTTCTGTTTTTTGTTTTGTTTTCCAATTGTGTGTGCAGGTGTGTGTGTGTGTGTGTGTGTGTGTGTGTGTGTGTGTGTGTGTGTGTGTGTGTGTGTGTGTGTGTGTGTGTGTGTGTGTGTGTGTGTGTGTGTGTGTGTGTGTGTGTGTGTGTGTGTGTGTGTGTGTGTGTGTGTGTGTGTGTGTGTGTGTGTGTGTGTGTGTGTGTGTGTGTGTGTGTGTGTGTGTGTGTGTGTGTGTGTGTGTGTGTGTGTGTGTGTGTGTGTGTGTGTGTGTGTGTGTGTGTGTGTGTGTGAGTGAGCGTGTGTGTGTGAGTGAGCGTATGTGTGTGTGTGTATATGCGCACACGCGCGCATGTGTGTATGTGAGTGTTTCCTCCCCCAGCTTTCTCTCCCTCTCTCTTCCTCCCTATTCCCTTCTCTCTCTTCTGTTTGGGTTTTTTTTTTTTTTTTTTTCTTTCATTATACTGATCATAATGTTTTCTGTTTTGTGTTCCTGTAAATATGTTACGTTCATTGATTTTTGATTGATGTGTATTTTTTTTATGAGGGCAGGATGAAAAAAAGCTTTGTTAGCTTATTCTTTAACCCTCAATAAAGATGATTTTGACTTGACTTGACTTGACACACACACACACACCCACACACCAACCACACCACACCACACAACACACGCCCGCACAAACCACACACTGCACACAAACACACGCGCAGAGAAGGGACACAAATTACTTTCCAAAAGAAAAGAGCAGGCTACGATCTGACGAGAGTGGTTTTGAGGGAAGACTTAAATGAAGAAAGGGAGTTGGCAGAACGGAGAGGAAGAGGGAGTTTGTTCCAAGTAGAGGAGGCATGAAAAGAGAAGGAACGTTCGCCAAGAGTCCTGGTGCGGTAACGAGGGATCTGGAGGAGATAAGTACCAGTTATATCATTAGGCGGATTTCTTCCACAGAACGGTGAAAGGCCAACTCATGTATTTATCATAAGACAGTCGTTGTCCAGTCATCAGGCTGTAAGGGACGAAGGAGTGCTTCTTCATAATCTTCATGACGAAGGCCCCTCCGAACTCTGCCATGCCCTTCACGTGCTGCCACTCCATCCACACCATGGGGATGTCCACTTCCCGGAACAGCCGGTCAGCCTTGGCCACCACGTGACCCTCGTGACCCTCCACGTCGATCTGTACCCCACCCGGACAAAACGAAAAAAAAGAAGAGAAAATCATTATAATATAAATACTGTTTCTGTCTCTCTGTCTTTCTGTCTTTCTGTCTCTCTCTCTCTCTCTCTCTCTCTCTCTCTCTCTCTCTCTCTCTCTCTCTCTCTCTCTCTCTCTCTCTCTCTCTCTCTCTCTCTCTCTCTCTCTCTCTCTCTCTCTCTCCCTCTCTCTCTCTCTCTCTCTCTCTCTCTCTCTCCTCTCTCTCTCTGTGTCTGTGTGCGTGTGTGTGTGGTGTGTGTGTGTGTGTGGGGGGGGGGGGAGGGGGAGGGGGAGGGGGAGAGGATGGGGAGGGGGGGGGGGGGGGGGGGGGGGCGTTCGTTGAGTATGAATAACGCTTTAAATTGTTTTTTGGACAAATGAACTTTGCTTTGATTATTTCCTCGTGTACCTTTATTTTTTTTATTTTTTAATATTTTTGCAAATAGCTATTAATCATTCTGTGTTTTGTTGTTGTTGTTCAGATAAATATGTTGCCCTCGTATCCTGAGACCACAAGGTAATGTCTCTTGTTAAGATAATAATGAAGGAATTTTGATTTTGACTTCGACTTTGACTTCGACTTTGACTTCAACTTTGACTTTGACTAGTCAGACTTCAGACTTCAGACTTCAGACACTTTATCTTACAAGGATAAGAATTTAGGCTGGGCCTAGTCTTCCATTCTGTCCATGGTTCTAAGCATGCGATACATAACTGATACTATAAATGAACATTGAGACACAGGAAAATCGCCAACAGAGACAACAGTAATAGGCCTATAGCAACGGCATGGTAGGCAGAGCATCAACATCAGCAATAAAAACAAACCATTAAAACCCCCCAGAAAACCATAAGCTAAAAACAACAACGATCTGAGGTTGCATGAAAGGGTCCAAACGCAGTCTTGATCCACATAATATATGTGTCACTTTCGGAGATGTCTGCTTTTTAGCGTCAGATCAGCTCCTAACTTAATGATTAAAATTAGATCCTGAAAAAGTGAAGTGCCAGTTGTTACGGAGCTGTCACGTGAATTATGACGTCATGTCAGGCTGGACCCATGACGCCATATTTGTAAACTCTGCCGTCATCAGGATTTCGTTTGCTACAGGCTGCGCAAGCTGACGTCATCTTGACGTCATCCATGGACCTTCCCCAACGCCAACTCTCGTCCTCAAATCCCTTTGGTCGAGAGAGTGGGGATGTACCCTGGGCAAGGCATCTCCACTATAAACTAATGCTCACCCATCCCGCTAGAATAGTATCTGCCCCCCTCTGCTATCTGGCAGTCATTGTCGGAAACGACAGACAGGCAACAAAAATCAAAGTTTCTACCATGATCGCGGCTTCTACCAAATCGCCGTCTCTACTGGCAGGCTGGTAGAAACCACGATCGGTGTGTCTACTTAGTAGTCGTCTCTACGATCGTAGTCTCTACCAACACATTCGTGGTAGAAACGGCGATCATGGTTTATACTAGCAGAATCGCCGATTCTACCAGATCGCGAGCTCTACGGTGACACATACCTACCTATCTACCCTACCTGCCAACCTACATGCATACATACATACGTACGTACGTACCCTACCTACCTACCTACATACATACATACCTACATACATACACACCTACATACAAACATACATATATACATACATACATGCATACTACTTTTAAAGCGAATTTGCATTGTATCAATGTCGCATCTCTGGACAGACTGTGTTGACGAGGACAGTGACCACGGATGAACGCGCAGACGAGCAAACCAGGCAGACATAGATACATACATACATACATGCATACATACATACATACATACATACATACATACATACATACATACATACATACATACATACATACATACATACATACATACATACATACATACATACATACATACATACATACATACATACATACATACATACATACATACATACAGACAGACAGACAGACAGACAGACAGACAGACATACATACAGATAGACATACAGACAGACATGCAGACAGACATACAGACATACAGACAGACAGACATACAAACATACAGACAGACAGACAGCCTTACCTTCAAAGCTGCCTTACTGAAGGGCAGAACATCTAACAGTCGGTCCAGCCAGATAGAACACAGACAGCCTTACATTCAAAGCTGCCTTCGTGAAGGGCAGAACATCTAACAGTCGGTCCAGCCAGATAGAACACAGACAGCCTTACCTTCAAAGCTGCCTTCGTGAAGGGCAGAACATCTAACAGTCGGTCCAGCCAGATAGAACACAGACAGCCTTACCTTCAAAGCTGCCTTCGTGAAGGGCAGAACATCTAACAGTCGGTCCAGCCAGATAGAACACAGACAGCCTTACCTTCAAAGCTGCCTTCGTGAAGGGCAGAACATCTAACAGTCGGTCCAGCCAGATAGAACACAGACAGCCTTACCTTCAAAGCTGCCTTCGTGAAGGGCAGAACATCTAACAGTCGGTCCAGCCAGATAGAACACAGACAGCCTTACCTTCAAAGCTGCCTTACTGAAGGGCAGAAGATCCACCAGTCGGTCCAGCCAGATAGCAAACGCGGTTTCAGACGCTGTCCTCGTGTCCTCGACTCCTGTCCTCAATTCGTATCTTGTCTTTGCCTTGCTCTCCGGCAA
>CM065705.1:5686370-5718870 GCA_017654935.2 Phymorhynchus buccinoides | reverse complement strand
CATTAATGTATGTGACTGTAAAGGGTTTCTGGAATCGAGAAATTCATTTTTTAAGTAAAACAAATATTGTCAGATTAAGATGGCGACCACGTTGTCAAACAAATAACCAACATGCCATCAGTTCAAAATGGCGGCCAAGATGGCGACCAAACAACTCTACTAGTTAAGACGCCGAAAATGCTGTATTTAGACATTAATGTATGTGACTGTAAAGGGTTTCTGGAATCGAGAAATTCATTTTTTAAGTAAAACAAATATTGTCAGATTAAGATGGCGACCACGTTGTCAAACAAATAACCAACATGCCATCAGTTCAAAATGGCGGCCAAGATGGCGGCCAAATTCTTCCATTAACTATAATTTATGAACTAGAACACATAAAATTATAATGTTGATATCTCGGATAGGGTTTACAGAGCCAAACAATTCATTTCTGACATTTAGAAAAAATTTCAATCACTTTTTATGTCCAAATGGCCGCCAACATGGCGATCAAGTAAATCCTCTAGCCATAACATTGAAAATACTGTGTACAAAAAAGTTGCAATTTGGAGCCTTTAAAGGGATTTCTTTGGCCAAGAAATCCATTTTATAAGTTAAACAGGAAACACATTATACCTCTATCTTTCAGTTCAAAATGGTGGCCAAGATGGCACAATAATTATTCCATTCGATGTAACGTGTGAATTACAGCACACAATGTTATAATGTTGGTGTCTAAAATAAGATGTGTGTCGTCAAGTAAACTAATTTCAATTGCAAAGATCATATTTTACCACTTAGTAAATCAAAATGGGGACCAAGACAACGACCAAGTAACTCCACTGACGACGAATTTCAAAATGCTGGGCATAAAATAATGTTGGTGTCTATAAGTTTCCTAAACTCAAGAAATATTTTTTTTTTAGAATTTGACAAATATGTTACTAGGGTAAGATGCTATGAAATGAGGACAACCAAACAGGTAAAATCGATAGGATTTCTTATGGATTTATAAAACATGGTTTTGGCTTCCCTGAACATCGTTGTTAGTACCAGAAATTGATTGTTTGACCCCCCCCCAACACTATTCTATACTAAAATTATGTTTGAATGCCTTGAAGTTCATAAAATATATCCAATGGTAGAAATTGGGCCGCCATCTTGGCCACCAGTTTGGATTCCAAAATGTTAGCTATATAACTGAAGTTTAATTCCGCATGTCCAGTCTACAGAAACGTGACACTTGACACTGCAATTATGATTTTATATGCTTTAAATTCGAAAAGTTAGAGAGAGTAGTGTTATCTATGAGACTTGGCAGCCATGCTGGCCGCCATCTTGAATTATGAAAATGCTAAGAGGTTGTCACGAGACCTTCCAACGGATTTTTTAACTACTTCATCCAGACTACTGAAAATACAAAGAAACGATTGTTACGGGACATTTGTAAGTTCGACCCCCTCTGCCACCGGACTAATATCATTCCCTTCACGCACTGAAGTTTTGTAACAACGAGTTTTGTATAACTCAAAGGGAACTCTTTTTAGCGTTCTACTAATCTTGTGTATGAACTTTGGGGGCATTTTTCTAATGCACTGAAGCGAGCAAGACAGAAGTCACACCCTTTAACAGAGCTGGAAGGTGTATGGAGTGAGTCAGAAAGTTGCCGGGTTGCTTCTTGCATGTAGAGATCTTCTTTCTACACCACTATCCAGGGACATATCATGCCATGTACTAACAGTGGTCATGCTCTGTTTCCCAATAAGCCTACCCCTCCCCCCTCCTCAAGGTGATCATGATTTGTGTGTGTATATGCGAGTGTGTGTGGCAAGTCAAGTCGAGTCAAAATGATCTTTATTGAGGATAAAGGAGTAAGCTTGACAGCTTTTTTTCCATCTTGTCCTCAGAATGAAAAGTAATACGAAAGCAACTCGAAAAATAACTCAACATGCAAAACAAAGCATTCCAAAGTACTAAACATTAGCCTAATGATATAACGCATTGAAATAACTCTGTGTGTGTGTGTGTGTGTGTGTGTGTGTGTGTGTGTGTGTGTGTGTGTGTGTGTGTGTTACTGTGTGTGTGTGTGTGTGTGTGTGTGTGTGTGTGTGTGTGTGTGTGTGTGTGTGTGTGTGTGTGTGTGTGTGTGTGTGTGTGTGTGTGTGTGTGTGTGTTTCTAAGAAAATGAAAGGGGGCAAAGAAAACAAAAATAATATTAACTAACGCATCAATTATAGTAATCTTGCAATTCCAGAGCTGGATACGACTGAAGCGATTTTGATAATGTCATGACTGTAAACTATATCTTTTAAAGTTCCTATTTTTGCTACTTGTATCCCAGACAAGCTATATAGAGATGATTAAAATGGACATTCGAAAAGAATGTGTTGAACTGATAGTGGGTGACCACAAGCGCATTCTACATCTTTAGAAAATTTGGTCTTCCATGAATGTAATCGAATTTTGTAAATCAGGCTAGACAAAGATCTTGAACATGATAATAGTTTAGATTTTGAAGGAAGTTTCTCATTTTATATGCAATTTTCTAACATTGAATTTATTTCATGTTTTTCTAGTTTTAGTGAACAGTGCAGACAAATACGTTCCAAACGTACAGAGAAGCTAATTTGTTATCACTTGAAGATCAACGTAAGTTAGCTACAGCCAAGTATGTGACTAGAAGTCTTTCAGTGTCTAATTCAGTCAATAATGAAGTTTTTCTTGATTAAAAAAAAAGATTTTCCTAAGAGGGCTCAAAATATTTCTTACTTACAACCTATTAGAAATTATACAGATCAATCATTAAGAAATGTGACATCGATATTACATTAATGTCAAGTACACCGGTAATGCCTATTGTACCTCAGTGGGAGCATTAATTTTTGCTAACTTTGATACAGATTAATTATACTGCCTTAAAAAAAGATGATAATGTCAATCTTATAGCAGTTGAAGCCAAAGAACATCTAGAAAACACATACCCGTATCATCTTAAAATTTATACAGATGGTTCAGTTTTGGAATCATACACAGGCCCTTTCACCGCCAACGTCGCATTTTGGCACCATAATGATTTAACACCCACGTCACTAGAAGGCATCAAATCAGGGTCTGTTATTCATGATTTAACACCCATGTCACTAGAAGGCATCAAATCAGGGTCTGTTATTCATGATTTAACACCCACGTCACTAGAAGGCATCAAATCATCCTCAAAGGCCCCGTTCTCTTCATTTTGGGAGGTAAGTAAGCCTTACTTTAAATACGTCACAGAGGAATCCCCAATATTACAGACAGCATTTTGTCTCTACTCAGGTAAGTTTAATGGAATTTTTTTTGCTGAAAAATAGCTGGCGGTGAAAGGGTTAAAAAAACACCCAACAATACATTTTGTCTAGGAAAGGGCTTTTCTTGTTTACTGCTGAATTTATGCCATTTTAATGGCCTTATCTTGGATAGCTGATACTGACATTGCGATTTATAGTATTTTACTTTGTGTTGACTCCAAATCTGTACTTTATAGTTTACAAAACTGGAATGCGAATTTTAGAAGATATTTAATTTTTGGTATAAAATACTTGATACATTCTATTATGTCCAAAGGAATTAATAGAGAATTTTGCTGGATTCCATGGCACTGTGGTATCTTTGGGAATGAATTAGCTGATAGATTAGCCAAAGAAGGTGCTAGTACAACATGTTCAGATGATCATGAATATTAGCGTGTGTGTGTTTGTGCGTGTGTGTGTGTGTGTGCGCGCGTGCGTGTGCGCGCAAGTTATTCAACATTAAAAGTTGGCCAAATGTGGTCATTTTTGTCCCCACTTCCGGTTGGCACTTCCTGTTCGAATGTATAACGAAAGCATTGCAATTTTAGTCTTTATACTAAATATTGAAAATATGAAAGTATTCTGTGCAGCCGTTTTCGAGTTATTCAAGATTAAACTTTACGATTAAACATATTTCGGCCTAATTTTGGCCAATCGGTTTAATATTGAAAATGTGGCATTAGAATAGAGTCCTTCGATTTTCCTGCAAATGTCAGCGAAATCGCATGACAAATTTAAAAAATCCATATAAATGTAAATCAGTGAAAGTGGCACAACCGAATTTGCATAAATTTCAATAACTCTTACAAATGCAATAGTATTGTACCTAAAGATCAAGATGGTATTATTACAAAAGCCCACCACGACACCCGTGTGATATGGAGAAGCTGCCAAAGTCTTATAATTTATGTTTTCTTAAGATTACATTACTCTTTCCAGACAGAAAGAGAGAGAAAAACAGAGAGAAAACTTGAAAACTTATACTTTATTTTCCAAGGATATAGATTTTAGGCAAAGCCTATTCTTCCAATCTTTCCTTGATACAAATATACTAACATAGAACATAAACGTGGCAAGGCGTACTATTACACATACAGAGCTGAACCACAGGTAACAAAGCAGGTGATATTGTGATATTGGTAAAAGGTTAAGATATGGATTTATAAAACTTGTATACATACATGCATTATTATTATTATTATTATTATTCTATTACTCGCGCGTGCATACATACAATAGAGAGAGAGAGAGAGAGAGAGAGAGAGAGAGAGAGAGAGAGAGAGAGAGAGAGAGAGAGAGAGAGAGAGGGAGAGAGATAGAGAGGGAGAGAGATAGAGAGGGAGAGAGAGAGAGATAGAGAGAGAGAGTAACATAAAATGAGAAAAAGAGGATGTGGGACAGAGAGAAAGAGAGAGAGTTAACGAAAGACAGACAGGGACAGAAACAGAATACAAACAGAGACAGACGCCGAGAAGAAGACTCACCGTTGAATACTTTGAAGCTGTGCACTTGGTTGAAACAGCGTTTTACCTCACGAATGTCGCAAAGCTGTGCACCTGCATGATGAAACCAACGAAGCGACCAACACGAAACGAACAGACAATAATATAAGCAGAAAGGAGAACTGAACGGAACACACCGAACAGAAACTCAATAGGCACGAATGCACACACACACACAAACAAACACACACGCGGCGCGCGCACACAGACACTGACAGTGCAGTGACACACACACAGACAGCGACACACACACAGTGACACACACGCACACAGACACACACAAACACAGTGACACACACACACATAATGACACACATAGTGACACACACAGTGACACACAGTGTGACACAAACATTTACACAAACATTGACACACACACATAGTGACACACAGTGACAGTGACAAACATACTGGTAGTGCAGTGACACACACTGACAGTGCAGTGACACATAGTGACACATACAGTGACACACATAGAGTGACACACATAGTGACACAGACAGACAGTAGCACACACACACACTGACACACACACTGACAGTGCAGTGACGCACACAGTGACACACACACACAGTGACACACACACACACACACACACACACACACGTACACACAACACAACAACAACAACAACATACAGTGTTTATACGGCGCTGAATCTTGATAGAAATCAAATCAAAGCGCACACACACGTTAGCATTCAAAGCGCATTCAAACACAAACGCAATACAAAGCGAACACACACGGATAACATAAATGGAATATAGCAGAAACAGACCTAATGGCAAGAGAGAGAAGATAAAGAGAGAGGAGCTTTAATGACGGGGGAACAGGTGGGTTTTGAGGTTAGCTTTGAAAGCAGAGAGAGTCGGTCGTTGACACACACACACACACACACACGTACACACACACACACGTACACACACACACACACAGAGACACACACACACCCTATTCAAGCCCTTGGCACGCCTTGTACTGTAGTTTCCCAGAATAAACTATCCCTAGGGGGGGGGGGGGGGGGGGGAGGGGGGCGGGGGAGGTGCGCCTTTCATACGAATAGTTTTCCTGGATGCCTCGTGCCTCAATACGGGGAGCTGGACGACCCCGCCCTTTCCCCATGGGGATAACATGGGGGAGGGGGAGGGGGAGGGGGGGGTCGTCTTTCATACGAATAGTTTCCCCCACCTTCTGCTGGAAGTGTTATGCTTATAGCTTCCCTCTAATCTCTCCCGCTAGTCATTGACTCTGCCTTTTCCCTTTGCTTAGGCCGGCGCCACCACACGCGTGAAAATCGTGCGGGGGATGCGATCCGACTGAGCCAGGTGAGTCAGAGTGAAACACTTCCGTTTAAAGATCATGTTGCTATTCTCGCTCACTATGATATACCTCCAGTAGAGCCAATACATGAAATTCACGCGAATCATGACTCACGTCGTCACGATCGCATCGCATTCAGATCCGAATCGTATGCAGTGTAGCAGGCTCTTTGTTGTCATCTACTGTCTTTCGGTCGTACTGGTCCATTTTCCTGCGTCTGCCCCCCCCCCCCCCCCCCCCCCGAACTCCTATCTACAGTGTGTGCGCGTGTGCGTCTCTCTCTGTGTGTGTGTGTGTGTGTATGTGTGCGCGCGCGTGTGTGTGTGTGCGTGCGTGTGTGCGTGCGTGTGTGCGTGCATGCGTGTGTGTCTTCGAAAGAAGAAGAAGAAGAAGAAGAGGAAAAAGAAGAAGAAATAATCAGTATCCACACACACACACACACACACCTTTTCTTGTCTAATATCACTTTAAGTGAAAAGACATTACATGAAAGAACAACAACACACACACACTGACTCTGTCGAAAGAAGAATAAGAATAATTGAACTAAAAAACATCAAAACGCTACACTCACACAAGCACATGAAGGTGAAATACACACTACACACGGCGAATAAAACCAAATTTTCGTCTTTAAAAAGACTTTGACGAGGTGACAACACACTAAACTTAACAATGACGGCAGTGTCATTGAAAGAAGAAGAAGAAGAAGAAGAAGAAGAAGAAGAAGAAGAAGAAGAAGAAGAAGAAGAAGAAGAACAAGAACAACAACAACAACAACAACAACACACACACACCTTTTCTGGTCTAATATCACTTTTAGTGAAAAGACATTACATTAAACAACAACAATAACACACACATGCGAGCGCGTGCACGCACTCACGCATGCACACACGCATACACACACACACACACACAAATACGCATGTCAATACATGTTTTATTTATCATTTATGTCCAACACATGTAAGCGGACACCTAGTCTAACTCTCGTCGTTCATACATAAAAGAGAGAGAGAGAGAGAGAGGATACATTCAATGACATCAGTTCGTCTATGCGTCTATCTAAGATCTACTGATTCTATCTATGTCTAACAAAGATAACATTTGACATGACCTTGTTTTTCGTAAAAAGAGAAATCAAACTTGCGCACGCACAAACTAGCTATCAACTATAATAGCAACTGTATAATATGCATGTGCATAAACTCACATATGCGGGCACACACACATGCGTGCACGTGTTCTCACACACACAAGCATGCATACGCGTGTGCCTACACACATACATACGCGCGTGCGCGCATTTAGCATTAATCCAGTTTTTTTTCAGTATGTGGTGAAAATGCATGTTATAACAGTACAGTAGAACATCCCTTATAAGACCTCCCATTATAAGACTCCCTCCCACATAAGACCTACTTCTCTGAGACATTGCCCTTCTGTGCAAGTATTAGAATTACCTCCCTTATAAGACCTCCCATTATAAGACTCCCTCCCACATAAGACCTACTTCTCTGAGACATTGCCCTTCTGTGCAAGTATTAGAATTACCTCCCTTATAAGACCCCTCCCTTATAAGACCTCATTTCGGATGGTTTTTGAAGGTCTTTTAAGGGAGGTTCCACTGTACAGCCAAACAACAATAAACAAAATGCACAATCATTGTGTGTTGCCTGTCTGTCGTTTCCGACAATGACTGCCAGATAGCAGAGAGGGGCAGCTGCTATTCCGGAGAGGCTGGGCTACAATTTGTTTATTAGTGGAGAAGCCTTGCCCAGGGTACATCCCCACTCTCTCTCCTCGGCCAAACAAGGGATCTGAGGACGAGAGTTGGCGCTGGGGAAGGTCCCCAAAGGCCAACCAATCCCATTGGCTGCAGCATTAGAGCCAGAGTCGTAGTTTTCCACGAAAGACTAAGCTGTACCATGATAATTATTCCAATACTGTCGAAAATCATATATAGTACAGCTCTCATTTACTATTGGCCCTTTCTACAGGCTGATGTCAACCAGTGATCAAAGCCGTTTGAGTATAAACAAAAACCCTCCCCACCCACCCACACCTTGTTAGCTTATTGCTTTTTTTAACCCTCAATAAAGATCATTTTTGACTTGACTTGACACACACACTGACTCATACCTCTACAAAGAAAAACAACTCAGCAAAATGAACATTGTAAAGTCAGGCTCGAGTTCTTTCCCTTTAAACAAATTTCAACGCTAGCGTTGCATTGTGTCAACAGGATAAGAATCAAAACATGCAAAACAACCCCCCCAACCCCAACCCTTCACAAAACAACAACAAAAAACACTCACACAAAAATACCACCACGTGTTCTAATGAAGACCTCGATAAAATAAAAACTTTTTTTTTAATGGAGACTGCTTGGCTGTGAAAAGGGGACGCAACTGTGTTTTCTATGTTGTTTGAAAAACAACATTTCTGTTGAAATCTTACATGATCTGTTTTGTGAAGAAACTTTTTAATTTGTTATGATCTGTTTTGTCTCGTCAATAAACTAACGTCACTCTGCACTTGGTGTGTGTTTGTTTGTGTGGAACTTTGTATTACGATTATTCATTATTTTTAGTCGGGATACGTTCATTGTTAGGGGAAGACGGGGTAAAAAGCGCATGGGCGGGTAAGAAGCCCACCCCAATTATCTCATGAAATGAAGCAAATTTCAGTCTCATTTTGCCCATGAGACGAGCGTTAATGTCTAGCATTCGTCTCATGGGCAAATTTGACTGAAATTTTCTTTAATTCATGAGATAATTGGGGTGGGCTTCTTACCCGCCCATGCGCTTTTTACCCCGTCTTCCCTTATGAAAACATTTTTGTTTTGACACAAACATTTCAACAACAACAACTCAACTTTTACTTTGTCCTCATAAAAAACATGGATGTTTTCTTGCAGACACGTCAAATATACACACAAGAACCCAAACAATTTATAAAAGAAGAACTTGTAGCTACATGCTTTAACAGTATTCTTTCACACTTCACACGCCCCGCTCACTTTAACAACTGCACGCCCGCTTGTGAGCTCACTTTCATACAACCCTCCACCCTTCCCACCAACATCCCACCTCATCACAGCGCTTTGGCAATAAAACATTATAGACCCTATTTGAACTATCAAACCAAAACATCTCTCTCTATATCACTCTCTCTCCCCACCTCTCTCCCTTATTTTCCCCCTCTCTCCTCCCTCCCCTCTCCTCTTCTCTCTCCATCCCCTCCCCCCCTGTCTCTCCCTCACCCTCTCCCACCATCTACCCCCCTCTCTCTTCGGCAATAATACAATGAGCTAAAATGAACAAAATCATACGTACACACGCCTAATAAAAGATAACATAATGAAAAAAATAGTTAGACTAAAAGCAATCACAGGTATCAATACATTTATCAGCATAAAACAGCAGAAAAACTAAATACAAACTCCATTAAAAAAAAAAAAAACCCACGTCGAGATCATCAGGGAAAAACACCCTTTACAGAGATCGCAACACTCACTTTGCTCTGGTTTCCCAGAAATCAAACCGTCAAGAAAAATCGTATAAAAACAACAACCCAAAAAACATACAACAATAACAACGCCAACGATTAAAAATAAAATAACCCCCCAAAACGACCTTGAAATTCTGAGAACAAGAAACACGCATGATATAGTAGACTCTATATGGGGGTCATGAGAAACTTGGAATCTCGGGAAACTCCGAATGTTTCCGGAAGAACATTCTATAGTTTTTCAAAAGTTGAAAGTTCGGTGTGCGCCTCCTCTCATTCTCTCTCTCTTTTGTTGTGTCTCTCTCTCCCCCCCCCCCCTCTCTCTCCCCCACTCTCTCTCCCCCCCCCTCTCTCTCTCCCCATTCCCTCTCTCTTTGTCTTTCTTGATATCTCTTTACATCTCTCTTTCTCTCCTTCCCTCTCTCTCTCTTTGTCTCTCTTGATCTCTCTTTCTCTCCTTCCCTCTCTCTCTCTCTCCCCCCCTCTCTCTCTCTTTCTCTCTCTTTACATCTCTCTTTCTCTCCTTCCCTCTCTCTCTCTCTTTCTTGATATCTCTTTATATCTCTCTTTCTTTCCTTCCCTCTCTCTCTCCCCCCTCCCTCTCTCTCTGTGTCTCTCTTTCTCTCCTTCCCCCTCTCTCTCTCTCTCTCTCTCTTTCTTGATATCTCTTTACATCTCTCTTTCTTTCCTTCCCTCTCTCTCTCCCCCCTCCCTCTCTCTTTCTCTCCTTCCCTCTCTCTCTCTCTTTCTTGATATCTCTTTACATCTCTTTCTCTCCTTCCCTCTCTCTCTCTCTTTGTCTTTCTTGATATCTCTTTACATCTCTCTTTCTCTCCTTCCCTCTCTCTCTCTCCCCTCCCTCTCTCTTTCTCTCCTTCCCTCTCTCTCTCTCTTTGTCTTTCTTGATATCTCTTTACATCTCTCTTTCTTTCCTTCCCTCTCTCTCTCCCCCCTCCCTCTCTCTTTGTCTCTTTCTCTCTCTCTTTGTCTTTCTTGATATCTCTTTACATCTCTTTCTCTCCTTCCCTCTCTCTCTCTCTTTGTCTTTCTTGATATCTCTTTACATCTCTCTTTCTCTCCTTCCCTCTCTCTCTGTGTCTCTCTCTCTTTGTCTTTCTTTCATCTCCCTTTTTCTCCTCCCCCCCTCTCTCTCTCTCTCTCTCTCTCTCTCTCTCTCTCTCTCTCCCTCTCTCAAGCAAGGTTTCTATAGCATGCAGCTACTTGCTTGGGAAAAAAATAATAATTCAGAATCTACCCAAAAAAATTGGAAATTTGAAGTTTCCCCTGAAAAAAAATCCATAATTATGCATTATTACAAACTCCTACATTATTGCCAAAGAACATAAAGGCCGTGTTTCACTGTGTGAGGGAATCGCGCGAGTCGGTAAATCATTGTGTAACTTTGTGCGTCAACAAATCTTTACTCCACGATTATTGCTTTTAACGAATAGTTTTATACTCACACACACGCACGCACACGCACACGCGCACACACACACACACACACACGCACACACACAGAGTCACTCAGACACAGACTTAGAATTTTTTTTTCGCACACGCACACGCACACACACAGAGTCACTCAGACACAGACATAGACAATTTAAAAAAAAAGACTTTTTATATTGTGTTTTGACGCATAAACAATCTGATTACATAAATAGTATTAATAAATAAATACTTAGTGGATCATAATAATAATAAGACGTTTAGTTGTTTTTGTTTACTGATTACAATTGAAAAGCTAAATATGTGTACTTAGCAATTACACGTAAGTACACTTTCATCTGTTTTGATTATCGATACCAAAAAAGAAAGAAAAAAAAAGTTTTACTAGGGGAAGACGGGGTAAAAAGCGCATGGGCGGGTAAGAAGCCCACCCCAATTATCTCATGAAATGAAGCAAATTTCAGTCTCATTTTGCCCATGAAACGAGCGTTAATGTCTAGCATTCGTCTCATGGGCAAATTTGACTGAAATTTTCTTTATTTCATGAGATAATTGGGGTGGGCTTCTTACCCGCCCATGCGCTTTTTACCCCGTCTTCCCCTAATCATTACTCAAAAAATTAAACAACAATAATAAAAAAAGACTGCTTACAATCTAAAAAGAATTAAACAACAAGAAAAACAACGGTTACAACCTAAAACGCACGCACACGCACACACACACAGGCGCGCGCGTGCGCACGCACGCACACACACACACACACACACACTAAAACTCAAGTGCATGTGATTTTCAGGCCCATTTACACAGCACTGCTCTCGAACATAAAGGCCATGCTTTAGGCCATGTACACACATAAGCGGGACATTCCATGCGGAAACCTGTGCGCAATCCATAAATAAGTGAAACAAAGAAGGGAAAAGATTTGCGCACGTGTCCGAATTTCCCCTATATGCGTAAACTTTTATCCTTCTTTCTTCCACTTATTTAGGGTTTTCTGTACGGAACTTACGCGTCTAATGTGAACCCGGCCTTAATCTCAAAGCGAATCATACCGCACGCGTCACTCACTCCAAGGACCCTAAGCATGGATCCTATATTACTTAATGTAGGGTCCATGTAATGTAGGATCCATGCTCACTCACATCATCATATCATTTTTTACTACGTTTAAAGCTAACTTCTGTTTGCACAACGGTCATTTGGCCATCCCGCGAGTTCACCTGGAGACATATGGCAAGCGTTCTTTTTCTTTTGCTGGCCCTACTGTTTTTAATTCGTTACCTTTAGCCCTTCGTAATGCACAAACGTTTAACGCTTTTAAATCAGGCATGAAGACCTTCTTATTCCATACCTATTTTAACCATGATTAATCTGACGTGTATCAACCGTCAACCTGCTGATATGTCTTATCCCAAACGGTGTGTGTGTGATTGCGTGTGTGTAGGTGAGTGCGTGCGTGCGTGTGTGTGAGTGAGAAGGCGCGAGAGAGAGTGGAGGGTGTGTTTTTTTTTTGTTTTTTAGGGGGGGAGACAGCGCGGGGTAATGTTTTCTAATGATATCTTGTTCTTACGATGTCAAAGTTCTTTTTTATGTTTTAATCTTGTATGTCTCCTTTCTTAAACCTGTTGGTTTTTATCTTTGTAATGGCGCCTGGAGCCTCGCGAGGGACAGGCGTCACTTTTTAAAATGAATTAAATTATTATTATTATCATTATTGCTTTTTTTTGCATTTCTTTGTGCTTAATCTTCTTTCTTATACAAACACATAACCAGCCAGCCAGGAACAAAAAAACCCGGACAAACACCACCGAAAACATGATCAGCTTCGCGCTAAAGGCGGCTGGTCACGAATTCAAACGACGACGCCATTTTTATACCATGACGTCATTAGGCCGCCGTCTTCGTGTCGTTGCGTGACGTCAGCACGGCGTCAGCGGCCTTTCGGATGACGCTCCAGGCAAACTGGATGTCTGATGGCTGGCTCTGGGGACTGCAGATGGCCAGGCGGAGAAAGAACACCCCCTTCATCTCGGAAGGGACCAGGTGGATTTGGCCCTCCGCGTTCAAATCCCTCAGCAGCTTTTCCGAGATTTCGTTGGGACCCTGAGGGATAAAAGAATAAAACAAAAAATCAATCAATCCATCCATCTATAAATCATCCGTCATATCCATCCATCCATCTATAAATCATCCGTCTATCCATCTATCCATCCATAATTCATCCATCCATCTATAAATCATCCGTCTATCCATCTATCCATCCATAATTCATCCATCCATCTATAAATCATCCGTCTATCCATCTATCCATCCATAATTCATCCATCCATCTATAAATCATCCGTCTATCCATCTATCCATCCATAATTCATCCATCCATCTATAAATCATCCGTCTATCCATCTATCCATCCATAATTCATCCACCCATCCATAAATCACCAATCATCCATAAAACATCCATCTATAAATCATCCATGATCCGTTATCAATTCATGTGACGTAAGTGTCCCGCGCTACCCCTCTTTCTTTATCTACACCCCCCCCCCCCTCTCTCCTTTTCATTTCTCTGTCTGGCCGCCACGTTAATTGCCACCCACCATCTAAAGAATGCCGATTCCGGGATTGGTCCCTTTTGAAGTTCGACTTGTCTCCCCGGTCAGCACGTACCACCTACCGAGGTTATCTCCCTTCACCCCCTCCCCCCCCCCTCTCTTATCTACCGTCTCATCACAAGAAAGTGACAACCACGGTTATCTCCCTTTGAAGATGGTTTTGCTTTTCCGAGCACGAGAAGGATTTTGAATGTCGGCACGTGATAAGGATGTAATAGGCGCGTGATTGTTCGGTACATTTAGAACAGCAATCTTGTGACGTGTCGACTGCTATAAACCAATAGCAGGCTTTCATTGTTTGAAAGTGAAGGCTATAATTGGCGTAGTGAGAAAAAGTTGTCACACAAGATGCTGAAACGTAGCTAGAGCAACACTCACAACCAGTCATAATAAGCCCACTAGTAAGTATTATTGATGGCAGGTGATTGAGATCTGTTGTTTGTTTGACTCTAGTTTTGATCTAGATCCTATGTTCAATGATGAATAAGGAGTAGATAGATATGTTATAGAAAAGAAGTGGTAAACATTCTATTCTATTTATGTGCACTGATTATTTGTGTGTGTGTGTTTTTGACTTGAACACTTTTGGTACCAGAACCGGAGTTTATGCCTACTAACCCTTTTGTCTATTTTTAGTAGGAAACCTATGGGCCGCAATCTTGCACTATTTTTAGTAGGAAACCTATGGGCCGCAATCTTGCACTTTATGATACCATTCCTTTCCAGGTGTTGGATGGAGAATGATGTTGTCTTGATCACCTTTTATGTTTTACTGATCTCAGTTTGTTAACTGAAATTCAGTTTATTTATTAACTACATGTAGTGCTATTGTACAAGGGAAGCCTTCAAGCCGGTTGGGATTCACTAATTCCCTGCCGACTGAAGCCCCTTGTCTCTAAGCCATAGAGATCTACATCCACCTTCTCCTGTGATTATCAGCAGGGCATCGTGGGCCGGATGCTTATCCCGGACTCCACCAAGCACCAAGACGGGATCGCCGCCAAGACGACCCGCACCCAGAATCCGCGAGGAGACCACGCCTGAACCGTGCCATCCCGCGAAGCCGTAATCGGAACGACTGGGAGCTACTCTCACCTGACGAGCAAGCCCAGAACTTGAAACAGCTAAGTCACCTGACTGCGCCAATCATTTGAACTTTCCTACGGACACCGAAGATAATTAGTAACCCTTCCGGCATGGGGCGAACCTTATAGAAAGACAAAAGTCTTGTGAATCCTTTCGGATTTCATTGTTTTTTATTCATATTTTGTTTTGGCGCCATTGAGCTGCTTTATTATTATTGTTGCATAATCTTATGCAGATTTTGTGAGTAAATAAAATACAAGTGTCAAATAATTCTGAACCCTTTGGTCAGACTGATGAGAGTGGGAGTCTTGTAATTTCATGTAAAACCCTACTTCTCTCTGTCTGCCATTTAGAGCAATTCAACCACTTGTATTTCTTACAATCATACGAGCCAGAACCCGGGCACAAATATAAATTTATTAGATGAAAAGGGGCCGGGAAAGTTGCTCATCTCCCATACCCTAGAGAAGTGGGCTAAAGGCAAATTTTCTAAAGTCTTCCCTAGGGACTTAGCCTTTTAACCCATTACCTCGTCACATCTAATTGGGGGCTCGCGTCCGGGATATTTTTTTCATAAAGTCTAACAAGTTTCAATTCAAACGGTAGTTCCTTTTCAAAACTTATCTTGTGTCCACTGGGAAAGTTATTGTGATTTGGCTCACTGTGTTTTGATTTGATTTGTTTGAATGCTATTTATGACTTTATTTTGATGTGCATGCTATTTCTGTTTAGGCTGAAATAGTTAAGTGTTGTTTGATACATTCAACTCAGCAGCTTTGTTTTTATTTTTGAATAGTTGTATTTACAACCATGGCTGAGATTGTTAAACTTAGGCGGGAGCTTAAAGAATGGGGAGAGTCTCTAGGATTGGCAGGCCAAGAGTTAGCCAATTTTGTCATATCTGAATATGACAAAGAGAAAACTCGCGAGGCTCAAGAGGCTGATAAAGCTCGCGAGGAGGCCGAGAAAGACAAGCAGAGAGCAGAGCAAGAGCAAATCCGTACTCACGAGTTGAGGCAGAGGCAACTAGTGCAGGATGCCAAAAATAAAGAACTCGAACTTGAGGCCACTGAGCGGGAAAAAGCGCGAGATCATGAGCTAGCTATGAAGCAGCTAGAAAACTCAGCAGACTCTGAGACAGTCTCAGAGTCTGCTGAGTTTTCTAGCTGCTTCATAGCTAGCTCATGGTCTCGCGCTTTTTCCCGCTCAGTGGCCTCAAGTTCGAGTTCTTTATTTTTGGCATCCTGCACTAGTTCTCTCTGCCTCAACTCGTGAGTACGGATTTGCTCTTGAGCCTCATGAGCTCTCTGCTTGTCTTTCTCGGCCTCCTCGCGAGCTTTGTCAGCCTCTTGAGCCTCGCGAGTTTTCTCTTTGTCATATTCAGATATGACAAAATTGGCTAACTCTTGGCCTGACAATCCTAGAGACTCTCCCCATTCTTTAAGCTCCCGCCTAAGTTTAACAATCTCAGCCATGGTTGTAAATACAACTATTCAAAATAAAAACAAAGCTGCTGAGTTGAATGTATCAAACAACACTTAACTATTTCAGCATAAACAGAAATAGCATGCACATCAAAATAAAGTCATAAATAGCATTCAAACAAATCAAATCAAAACACAGTGAACCAAATCACAATAACTTTCCCAGTGGACACAAGATAAGTTTTGAAAAGGAACTACCGTTTGAATTGAAATTTGTTAGACTTTATGAAAAAAAATATCCCGGACGCGAGCCCCCAATTAGATGTGACGAGGTAATGGGTTAAAAGGCTAAGTCCCTAGGGAAGACTTTAGAAAATTTGCCTTTAGCCCACTTCTCTAGGGTATGGGAGATGAGCAACTTTCCCGGCCCCTTTTCATCTAATAAATTTATATTTGTGCCCGGGTTCTGGCTCGTATGGTTGTAAGAAATACAAGTGGTTGAATTGCTCTAAATGGCAGACAGAGAGAAGTAGGGTTTTACATGAAATTACAAGACTCCCACTCTCATCAGTCTGACCAAAGGGTTCAGGATTATTTGACACTTGTATTTTATTTACTCCCAAAATCTGCATAAGATTATGCAACAATAATAACAAAGCAGCTCAATGGCGCCAAAACAAAATATGAATAAAAAAACAATGAAATCCGAAAGGATTTACAAGACTTTTGTCTTTCTATAAGGTTCGCCCCATGCCGGAAGGGTTACTAATTATCTTCAGTGTCCGTAGGAAAGTTCCAGTGATTGGCGCGGTTTTATAAACTTAGCTCTTGGCAAGTTTCCGTAATGATTGCTGTGGCTGGGCTTGCTCGTCAGGTGAGAGTAGCTCCCAGTCGTTCCGGTTACGGCTTCGCGGGATGGCACGGTTCAGGCGTGGTCTCCTCGCGGATTCTGGGTGCGGGGCGTCTTGGCGACGGTCCCGTCTTGGTGCTTGGTGGAGTCCGGGATGATCTTCCGGCCCACGATGCCCTGCTGATAATCACAGGAGAAGGTGGATGTAGATCTCTATGGCTTAGAGACAAGGGGCTTCAGTCGGCAGGGAATTAGTGAATCCCAACCGGCTTGAAGGCTTCCCTTGTACAATAGCACTACATGTAGTTAATAAATAAACTGAATTTCAGTTAACAAACTGAGATCAGTAAAACATAAAAGGTGATCAAGACAACATCATTCTCCATCCAACACCTGGAAAGGAATGGTATCATAAAGTGCAAGATTGCGGCCCATAGGTTTCCTACTAAAAATAGTGCAAGATTGCGGCCCATAGGTTTCCTACTAAAAATAGACAAAAGGGTTAGTAGGCATAAACTCCGGTTCTGGTACCAAAAGTGTTCAAGTCAAAAACACACACACACAAATAATCAGTGCACATAAATAGAATAGAATGTTTACCACTTCTTTTCTATAACATATCTATCTACTCCTTATTCATCATTGAACATAGGATCTAGATCAAAACTAGAGTCAAACAAACCAGATCTCAATCACCTGCCATCAATAATACTTACTAGTGGGCTTATGATGACTGGTTGTGAGTGTTGCTCTAGCTACGTTTCAGCATCTTGTGTGACAACTTTTTCTCACTACTCCAATTATAGCCTTCACTTTCAAACAATGAAAGCCTGCTATTGGTTTATAGCAGTCGACACGTCACAAGATTGCTGTTCTAAATGTACCGAACAATCACGCGCCTATTACATCCTTATCACGTGCCGACATTCAAATCCTTCTCGTGCTCGGAAAAGCAAAACCATCTTCAAAGGGAGATAACCTCGGTTGTCACTTTCTTGTGATGAGACGGTAGATAAGAGAGGGGGGGGGGGGTGAAGGGAGATAACCTCGGTAGGTGGTACGTGCTGACCGGGGAGACAAGTCGACCTTCAAAAGGGACCAATCCCGGAATCGGCATTCTTTAGATGGTGGGTGGCAATTAACGTGGCGGCCAGACAGAGAAATGAAAAGGAGAGAGGGGGGGGGGGGTGTAGATAAAGAAAGAGGGGTAGCGCGGGACACTTACGTCACATGAATTGATAACGGATCATGGATGATTTATAGATGGATGTTTTATGGATGATTGGTGATTTATGGATGGGTGGATGAATTATGGATGGATAGATGGATAGACGGATGATTTATAGATGGATGGATGAATTATGGATGGATAGATGGATAGACGGATGATTTATAGATGGATGGATGAATTATGGATGGATAGATGGATAGACGGATGATTTATAGATGGATGGATGAATTATGGATGGATAGATGGATAGACGGATGATTTATAGATGGATGGATGAATTATGGATGGATAGATGGATAGACGGATGATTTATAGATGGATGGATGGATGGATGGATAGACGGATGATTTATAGATGGATGGATTGATTGATTTTTTGTTTTATTCTTTTATCCCTCAGGGTCCCAACGAAATCTCGGAAAAGCTGCTGAGGGATTTGAACGCGGAGGGCCAAATCCACCTGGTCCCTTCCGAGATGAAGGGGGTGTTCTTTCTCCGCCTGGCCATCTGCAGTCCCCAGAGCCAGCCATCAGACATCCAGTTTGCCTGGAGCGTCATCCGAAAGGCCGCTGACGCCGTGCTGACGTCACGCAACGACACGAAGACGGCGGCCTAATGACGTCATGGTATAAAAATGGCGTCGTCGTTTGAATTCGTGACCAGCCGCCTTTAGCGCGAAGCTGATCATGTTTTCGGTGGTGTTTGTCCGGGTTTTTTTGTTCCTGGCTGGCTGGTTATGTGTTTGTATAAGAAAGAAGATTAAGCACAAAGAAATGCAAAAAAAAGCAATAATGATAATAATAATAATTTAATTCATTTTAAAAAGTGACGCCTGTCCCTCGCGAGGCTCCAGGCGCCATTACAAAGATAAAAACCAACAGGTTTGAGAAAGGAGACATACAAGATTAAAACATAAAAAAGAACTTTGACATCGTAAGAACAAGATATCATTAGAAAACATTACCCCGCGCTGTCTCCCCCCCTAAAAAATAAAAAAAAAGCACACCCTCCACTCTCTCGCGCCTTCTCACTCACACACACACGCACGCACGCACTCACCTACACACACGCTATCACACACACACCGTTTGGGATAAGACATATCAGCAGGTTGACGGTTGATACACGTCAGATTAATCATGGTTAAAATAGGTATGGAATAAGAAGGTCTTCATGCCTGATTTAAAAGCGTTAAACGTTTGTGCATTACGAAGGGCTAAAGGTAACGAATTAAAAACAGTAGGGCCAGCAAAAGAAAAAGAACGCTTGCCATATGTCTCCAGGTGAACTCGCGGGATGGCCAAATGACCGTTGTGCAAACAGAAGTTAGCTTTAAACGTAGTAAAAAATGATATGATGATGTGAGTGAGCATGGATCCTACATTACATGGACCCTACATTAAGTAATATAGGATCCATGCTTAGGGTCCTTGGAGTGAGTGACGCGTGCGGTATGATTCGCTTTGAGATTAAGGCCGGGTTCACATTAGACGCGTAAGTTCCGTACAGAAAACCCTAAATAAGTGGAAGAAAGAAGGATAAAAGTTTACGCATATAGGGGAAATTCGGACATGTGCGCAAATCTTTTCCCTTCTTTGTTTCACTTATTTATGGATTGCGCACGGGTTTCCGCATGGAATGTCCCGCTTATGTGTGTACATGGCCTAAAGCATGGCCTTTATGTTCGAGAGCAGTGCTGTGTAAATGGGCCTGAAAATCACATGCACTTGAGTTTTTAGTGTGTGTGTGTGTGTGTGTGTGTGCGTGCGTGCGCACGCGCGCGCGTGTGTGTGTGTGTGCGTGTGCGTGCGTTTTAGGTTGTAACCGTTGTTTTTCTTGTTGTTTAATTCTTTTTAGATTGTAAGCAGTCTTTTTTTATTATTGTTGTTTAATTTTTTGAGTAATGATTAGGGGAAGACGGGGTAAAAAGCGCATGGGCGGGTAAGAAGCCCACCCCAATTATCTCATGAAATAAAGAAAATTTCAGTCAAATTTGCCCATGAGACGAATGCTAGACATTAACGCTCGTTTCATGGGCAAAATGAGACTGAAATTTTGCTTCATTTCATGAGATAATTGGGGTGGGCTTCTTACCCGCCCATGCGCTTTTTACCCCGTCTTCCCCTAGTAAAACTTTTTTTTTCTTTCTTTTTTGGTATCGATAATCAAAACAGATGAAAGTGTACTTACGTGTAATTGCTAAGTACACATATTTAGCTTTTCAATTGTAATCAGTAAACAAAAACAACTAAACGTCTTATTATTATTATGATCCACTAAGTATTTATTTATTAATACTATTTATGTAATCAGATTGTTTATGCGTCAAAACACAATATAAAAAGTCTTTTTTTTTAAATTGTCTATGTCTGTGTCTGAGTGACTCTGTGTGTGTGCGTGTGCGTGTGCGAAAAAAAAATTCTAAGTCTGTGTCTGAGTGACTCTGTGTGTGTGTGTGTGTGTGTGTGTGTGCGCGTGTGCGTGTGCGTGCGTGTGTGTGAGTATAAAACTATTCGTTAAAAGCAATAATCGTGGAGTAAAGATTTGTTGACGCACAAAGTTACACAATGATTTACCGACTCGCGCGATTCCCTCACACAGTGAAACACGGCCTTTATGTTCTTTGGCAATAATGTAGGAGTTTGTAATAATGCATAATTATGGATTTTTTTTCAGGGGAAACTTCAAATTTCCAATTTTTTTGGGTAGATTCTGAATTATTATTTTTTTCCCAAGCAAGTAGCTGCATGCTATAGAAACCTTGCTTGAGAGAGGGAGAGAGAGAGAGAGAGAGAGAGAGAGAGAGAGAGAGAGAGAGGGGGGAGGGAGAAAAAAGGGAGATGTAAAGAAAGACAAAGAGAGAGAGACACAGAGAGAGAGGGAAGGAGAGAAAGAGAGATGTAAAGAGATATCAAGAAAGACAAAGAGAGAGAGAGAGGGAAGGAGAGAAAGAGATGTAAAGAGATATCAAGAAAGACAAAGAGAGAGAGAAAGAGACAAAGAGAGAGGGAGGGGGGAGAGAGAGAGGGAAGGAGAAGAAAGAGAGATGTAAAGAGATATCAAGAAAGACAAAGAGAGAGAGAGAGGGAAGGAGAGAAAGAGAGAGGGAGGGGAGAGAGAGAGAGGGAAGGAGAGAAAGAGAGATGTAAAGAGATATCAAGAAAGACAAAGAGAGAGAGAGAGGGAAGGAGAGAAAGAGATGTAAAGAGATATCAAGAAAGAGAGAGAGAGAGGGAAGGAGAGAAAGAGAGAGGGAGGGGGGAGAGAGAGAGGGAGGAAAGAAAGAGAGATGTAAAGAGATATCAAGAAAGAGAGAGAGAGAGAGAGAGAGGGGGAGGAGGAGAGAAAGAGAGACAAAGAGAGAGGGAGGGGGGGAGAGAGAGAGGGAAGGAAAGAAAGAGAGATATAAAGAGATATCAAGAAAGAGAGAGAGAGAGGGAAGGAGAGAAAGAGAGATGTAAAGAGAGACAAAGAGAGAGGGAGGGGGGAGAGAGAGAGAGGGAAGGAGAGAAAGAGAGATCAAGAGAGACAAAGAGAGAGAGAGGGAAGGAGAGAAAGAGAGATGTAAAGAGATATCAAGAAAGACAAAGAGAGAGGGAATGGGGAGAGAGAGAGGGGGGGGGGAGAGAGTGGGGGAGAGAGAGAGGGGGGGGAGAGAGAGACACAACAAAAGAGAGAGAGAATGAGAGGAGGCGCACACCGAACTTTCAACTTTTGAAAAACTATAGAATGTTCTTCCGGAAACATTCGGAGTTTCCCGAGATTCCAAGTTTCTCATGACCCCCATATAGAGTCTACTATATCATGCGTGTTTCTTGTTCTCAGAATTTCAAGGTCGTTTTGGGGGGTTATTTTATTTTTAATCGTTGGCGTTGTTATTGTTGTATGTTTTTTGGGTTGTTGTTTTTATACGATTTTTCTTGACGGTTTGATTTCTGGGAAACCAGAGCAAAGTGAGTGTTGCGATCTCTGTAAAGGGTGTTTTTTCCCTGATGATCTCGACGTGGGTTTTTTTTTTTTTTAATGGAGTTTGTATTTAGTTTTTCTGCTGTTTTATGCTGATAAATGTATTGATACCTGTGATTGCTTTTAGTCTAACTATTTTTTTCATTATGTTATCTTTTATTAGGCGTGTGTACGTATGATTTTGTTCATTTTAGCTCATTGTATTATTGCCGAAGAGAGAGGGGGGTAGATGGTGGGAGAGGGTGAGGGGGAGAGAGGGGGGGGGGGATGGGGATGGAGAGGAGAGGGGAGGGGAGGAGAGAGGGGGAAAATAAGGGAGAGAGGTGGGGAGAGAGAGTGATATAGAGAGAGATGTTTTGGTTTGATTGTTCAAATAGGGTCTATAATGTTTTATTGCCAAAGCCCTGTGATGAGGTGGGATGTTGGTGGGAAGGGTGGAGGGTTGTCTGAAAGTGAGCTCACAAGCGGGCGTGCAGTTGTTAAAGTGAGCGGGGCGTGTGAAGTGTGAAAGAATACTGTTAAAGCATGTAGCTACAAGTTCTTCTTTTATAAATTGTTTGGGTTCTTGTGTGTATATTTGACGTGTCTGCAAGAAAATTATCCTTGTTTTTTATGAGGACAAAGTAAAAGTTGAGTTGTTGTTGTTGAAATGTTTGTGTCAAAACAAAAATGTTTTCATAAGGGAAGACGGGGTAAAAAGCGCATGGGCGGGTAAGAAGCCCACCCCAATTATCTCATGAAATAAAGAAAATTTCAGTCAAATTTGCCCATGAGACGAATGCTAGACATTAACGCTCGTCTCATGGGCAAAATGAGACTGAAATTTGCTTCATTTCATGAGATAATTGGGGTGGGCTTCTTACCCGCCCATGCGCTTTTTACCCCGTCTTCCCCTAACAATGAACGTATCCCGACTAAAAATAATGAATAATCGTAATACAAAGTTCCACACAAACAAACACACACCAAGTGCAGAGTGACGTTAGTTTATTGACGAGACAAAACAGATCATAACAAATTAAAAAGTTTCTTCACAAAACAGATCATGTAAGATTTCAACAGAAATGTTGTTTTTCAAACAACATAGAAAACACAGTTGCGTCCCCTTTTCACAGCCAAGCAGTCTCCATTAAAAAAAAAGTTTTTATTTTATCGAGGTCTTCATTAGAACACGTGGTGGTATTTTTGTGTGAGTGTTTTTTTTTGTTGTTGTTTTGTGAAGGGTTGGGGTTGGGGGGGTTGTTTTGCATGTTTTGATTCTTATCCTGTTGACACAATGCAACGCTAGCGTTGAAATTTGTTTAAAGGGAAAGAACTCGAGCCTGACTTTACAATGTTCATTTTGCTGAGTTGTTTTTCTTTGTAGAGGTATGAGTCAGTGTGTGTGTGTCGAGTCAAGTCAAGTCAAAAATGATCTTTATTGAGGGTTAAAAGAATAAGCTAACAAGGTGTGGGTGGTGGGGAGGGGTTTTGTTTATACTCAAACGGCTTTGATCACTGGTTGACATCAGCCTGTAGAAAGGGCCAATAGTAAATGAGAGCTGTACTATATATATGATTTTCGACAGTATTGGAATAATTATCATGGTACAGCTTAGTCTTTCGTGGAAAACTACGACTCTGGCTCTAATGCTGCAGCCAATGGGATTGGTTGGCCTTTGGGGACCTTCCCCAGCGCCAACTCTCGTCCTCAAATCCCTTTGGCCGAGAGAGAGTGGGAATGTACCCTGGGTAAGGCTTCTCCACTAATAAACAAATTGTAGCCCAGCCCTCCGGAATAGCAGCTGCCCCTCTCTGCTATCTGGCAGTCATTGTCGGAAACGACAGACAGGCGACACACACAATGATTGTGCATTTTGTTTATTGTTGTTTGGCTGTACAGTGGAACCTCCCTTAAAAGACCTTCAAAAACCATCCGAAAATGAGGTCTTATAAGGGAGGGGTCTTATAAGGGAGGTAATTCTAATACTTGCACAGAAGGGCAATGTCTCAGAGAAGTAGGTCTTATGTGGGAGGGAGTCTTATAATGGGAGGTCTTATAAGGGAGGTAATTGTAATGCTTACAAAGAAGGGCAATGTCTCAGAGAAGTAGGTCTTATGTGGGAGGGAGTCTTATAATGGGAGGTCTTATAAGGGATGTTCTACTGTACTGTTATAACATGCATTTTCACCACATACTGAAAAAAAACTGGATTAATGCTAAATGCGCGCACGCGCGTATGTATGTGTGTAGGCACACGCGTATGCATGCTTGTGTGTGTGAGAACACGTGCACGCATGTGTGTGTGCCCGCATATGTGAGTTTATGCACATGCATATTATACAGTTGCTATTATAGTTGATAGCTAGTTTGTGCGTGCGCAAGTTTGATTTCTCTTTTTACGAAAAACAAGGTCATGTCAAATGTTATCTTTGTTAGACATAGATAGAATCAGTAGATCTTAGATAGACGCATAGACGAACTGATGTCATTGAATGTATCCTCTCTCTCTCTCTCTCTCTTTTATGTATGAACGACGAGAGTTAGACTAGGTGTCCGCTTACATGTGTTGGACATAAATGATAAATAAAACATGTATTGACATGCGTATTTGTGTGTGTGTGTGTGTGTATGCGTGTGTGCATGCGTGAGTGCGTGCACGCGCTCGCATGTGTGTGTTATTGTTGTTGTTTAATGTAATGTCTTTTCACTAAAAGTGATATTAGACCAGAAAAGGTGTGTGTGTGTTGTTGTTGTTGTGTTGTTGTTGTTGTTCTTCTTCTTCTTCTTCTTCTTCTCTCTTCTTCTTCTTCTTCTTCTTCTTCTTCTTCTTCTTCTTTCAATGACACTGCCGTCATTGTTAAGTTTAGTGTGTTGTCACCTCGTCAAAGTCTTTTTAAAGACGAACATTTGGTTTTATTCGCCGTGTGTAGTGTGTATTTCACCTTCATGTGCTTGTGTGAGTGTAGCGTTTTGATGTTTTTTAGTTCAATTATTCTTATTCTTCTTTCGACAGAGTCAGTGTGTGTGTGTGTGTGTTGTTGTTCTTTCATGTAATGTCTTTTCACTTAAAGTGATATTAGACAAGAAAGGTGTGTGTGTGTGTGTGTGTGGATACTGATTATTTCTTCTTCTTTTTCCTCTTCTTCTTCTTCTTCTTCTTTCGAAGACACACACGCATGCACGCACACACGCACGCACACACGCACACACACACACACGCGCGCACATACACACACACACACACACAGAGAGAGACGCACACGCGCACACACTGTAGATAGGAGTTCTGGGGGGGGGGGGGGGGGGGGGGGGCAGACGCAGGAAAATGGACCAGTACGACCGAAAGACAGTAGATGACAACAAAGAGCCTGCTACACTGCATACGATTCGGATCTGAATGCGATGCGATCGTGACGACGTGAGTCATGATTCGCGTGAATTTCATGTATTGGCTCTACTGGAGGTATATCATAGTGAGCGAGAATAGCAACATGATCTTTAAACGGAAGTGTTTCACTCTGACTCACCTGGCTCAGTCGGATCGCATCCCCCGCACGATTTTCACGCGTGTGGTGGCGCCGGCCTAAGCAAAGGGAAAAGGCAGAGTCAATGACTAGCGGGAGAGATTAGAGGGAAGCTATAAGCATAACACTTCCAGCAGAAGGTGGGGGAACTATTCGTATGAAAGACGACCCCCCCTCTCCCCCTCCCCCTCCCCCATGTTATCCCCATGGGGAAAGGGCGGGGTCGTCCAGCTCCCCGTATTGAGGCACGAGGCATCCAGGAAAACTATTCGTATGAAAGGCGCACCCCCCTCCCCCTCCCCCCCCCCCCTCCCCCTAGGGATAGTTTATTCTGGGAAACTACAGTACAAGGCGTGCCAAGGGCTTGAATAGGGTGTGTGTGTGTCTCTGTGTGTGTGTGTGTGTGTACGTGTGTGTGTGTACGTGTGTGTGTGTGTGTGTGTGTCAACGACCGACTCTCTCTGCTTTCAAAGCTAACCTCAAAACCCACCTGTTCCCCCGTCATTAAAGCTCCTCTCTCTTTATCTTCTCTCTCTTGCCATTAGGTCTGTTCTGCTATATTCCATTTATGTTATCCGTGTGTGTTCGCTTTGTATTGCGTTTGTGTTTGAATGCGCTTTGAATGCTAACGTGTGTGTGCGCTTTGATTTGATTTCTATCAAGATTCAGCGCCGTATAAACACTGTATGTTGTTGTTGTTGTTGTTGTTGTGTGTGTGTGTGTGTGTGTGTGTGTGTGTGTGTGTGTGTGTCACTGTGTGTGTGTGTCACTGTGTGCGTCACTGCACTGTCAGTGTGTGTGTCAGTGTGTGTGTGTGCTACTGTCTGTCTGTGTCACTATGTGTGTCACTCTATGTGTGTCACTGTATGTGTCACTATGTGTCACTGCACTGTCCGTGTGTGTCACTGCACTACCAGTATGTTTGTCACTGTCACTGTGTGTCACTATGTGTGTGTGTCAATGTTTGTGTAAATGTTTGTGTCACACTGTGTGTCACTGTGTGTGTCACTATGTGTGTCATTATGTGTGTGTGTGTCACTGTGTTTGTGTGTGTCTGTGTGCGTGTGTGTCACTGTGTGTGTGTCGCTGTCTGTGTGTGTGTCACTGCACTGTCAGTGTCTGTGTGCGCGCGCCGCGTGTGTGTTTGTTTGTGTGTGTGTGTGCATTCGTGCCTATTGAGTTTCTGTTCGGTGTGTTCCGTTCAGTTCTCCTTTCTGCTTATATTATTGTCTGTTCGTTTCGTGTTGGTCGCTTCGTTGGTTTCATCATGCAGGTGCACAGCTTTGCGACATTCGTGAGGTAAAACGCTGTTTCAACCAAGTGCACAGCTTCAAAGTATTCAACGGTGAGTCTTCTTCTCGGCGTCTGTCTCTGTTTGTATTCTGTTTCTGTCCCTGTCTGTCTTTCGTTAACTCTCTCTCTTTCTCTCTGTCCCACATCCTCTTTTTCTCATTTTATGTTACTCTCTCTCTCTATCTCTCTCTCTCTCCCTCTCTATCTCTCTCTCCTCTCTATCTCTCTCCCTCTCTCTCTCTCTCTCTCTCTCTCTCTCTCTCTCTCTCTCTCTCTCTCTCTCTCTCTCTCTATTGTATGTATGCACGCGCGAGTAATAGAATAATAATAATAATAATAATAATGCATGTATGTATACAAGTTTTATAAATCCATATCTTAACCTTTTACCAATATCACAATATCACCTGCTTTGTTACCTGTGGTTCAGCTCTGTATGTGTAATAGTATGCCTTGCCACGTTTATGTTCTATGTTAGTATATTTGTATCAAGGACAGATTGGAAGAATAGGCTTTGCCTAAAATCTATATCCTTGGAAAATAAAGTATAAGTTTTCAAGTTTTCTCTCTGTTTTTCTCTCTCTTTCTGTCTGGAAAGAGTAATGTAATCTTAAGAAAACATAAATTATAAGACTTTGGCAGCTTCTCCATATCACACGGGTGTCGTGGTGGGCTTTTGTAATAATACCATCTTGATCTTTAGGTACAATACTATTGCATTTGTAAGAGTTATTGAAATTTATGCAAATTCGGTTGTGCCACTTTCACTGATTTACATTTATATGGATTTTTTAAATTTGTCATGCGATTTCGCTGACATTTGCAGGAAAATCGAAGGACTCTATTCTAATGCCACATTTTCAATATTAAACCGATTGGCCAAAATTAGGCCGAAATATGTTTAATCGTAAAGTTTAATCTTGAATAACTCGAAAACGGCTGCACAGAATACTTTCATATTTTCAATATTTAGTATACAAGACTAAAATTGCAATGCTTTCGTTATACATTCGAACAGGAAGTGCCAACCGGAAGTGGGGACAAAAATGACCACATTTGGCCAACTTTTAATGTTGAATAACTTGCGCGCACACGCACGCGCGCACGCACACACACACACACACGCACAAACACACACACGCTAATATTCATGATCATCTGAACATGTTGTACTAGCACCTTCTTTGGCTAATCTATCAGCTAATTCATTCCCAAAGATACCACAGTGCGATGGAATCCAGCAAAATTCTATATTAATTCCTTTGGACATAATAGAATGTATCAAGTATTTTATACCAAAAATTAAATATCTTCTAAAATTCGCATTCCAGTTTTGTAAACTAGAAAGTACAGATTTGGAGTCAACACAAAGTAAAATACTATAAATCGCAATGTCAGTATCAGCTATCCAAGATAAGGCCATTAAAATGGCATACATTCAGCAGTAAACAAGAAAAGCCCTTTCCTAGACAAAATGTATTGTTGGGTGTTGTTTTTAACCCTTTCACCGCCAGCTATTTTTCAGCAAAAAAAATTCCATTAAACTTACCTGAGTAGAGACAAAATGCTGTCTGTAATATTGGGGATTCCTCTGTGACGTATTTAAAGTAAGGCTTACTTACCTCCCAAAATGAAGAGAACGGGGCCTTTGAATAACAGACCCTGATTTGATGCCTTCTAGTGACGTGGGTGTTAAATCATGAATAACAGACCCTGATTTGATGCCTTCTAGTGACGTGGGTGTTAAATCATGAATAACAGACCCTGATTTGATGCCTTCTAGTGACGTGGGTGTTAAATCATTATGGTGCCAAAATGCGACGTTGGCGGTGAAAGGGCCTGTGTATGATTCCAAAACTGAACCATCTGTATAAATTTTAAGATGATACGGGTATGTGTTTTCTAGATGTTCTTTGGCTTCAACTGCTATAAGATTGACATTATCATCTTTTTTTAAGGCAGTATAATTAATCTGTATCAAAGTTAGCAAAAATTAATGCTCCCACTGAGGTACAATAGGCATTACCGGTGTACTTGACATTAATGTAATATCGATGTCACATTTCTTAAATAATTTATCTGTATAATTTCTAATAGGTTGTAAGTAAGAAATAGTTTGAGCCCTCTTAGAAAAATCTTTTTTTTTAAATCAAGAAAAGCTTCATTATTGACTGAATTACACACTGACAGACTTCTAGTCACATACTTGGCTGTAGCCAGCTTACGTTGATCTTCAAGTGATAACAAATTAGCTTCTCTGTACGTTTTGAACGTATTTGTCTGCACTGTTCACTAAAACTAGAAAATCATGAAATAAATTAAATGTTAGAAAATTGCATATAAAATGAGAAACTTCCTTCAAAATCTAAACTATTATCATGTTCAAGATCTTTGTCTAGCCTGATTTACAAAATTCGATTACATTCATGGAAGACCGAATTTTCTAAAGATGTAGAATGCGCGTATGGTCACCCACTATCAGTTCAACACATTCTTTTCGAATGTCCATTTTTATCATCTCTATACAGCTTGTCTGGGATACAAGTAGCAAAAATAGGAACTTTAAAAGATATAGTTTACAGTCATGAAATGATCAAAATCGCTTCAGTCGTATCCAGCTCTGGAATTGCAAGATTACTATAATTGATGCGTTAGTTAATATTATTTTTGTTTTCTTTGCCCCCTTTCATTTTCTTAGAAACACACACACACACACACACACACACACACACACACACACACACACACACACACACACACACACACACACACACACACACACACACAGAGTAACACACACACACACACACACACACACACACACACACACACACACACACACACACAGAGTTATTTCAATGCGTTATATCATTAGGCTAATGTTTAGTACTTTGGAATGTTTTGTTTTGCATGTTGAGTTATTTTTCGAGTTGCTTTCGTATTACTTTTCATTCTGAGGACAGGATGAAAAAAAGCTGTCAAGCTTACTCCTTTTTTTATCCTCAATAAAGATCATTTTGACTCGACTTGACTTGCCACACACACTCGCATATACACACACAAATCATGATCACCTTGAGGAGGGGGGAGGGGTAGGCTTATTGGGAAACAGAGCATGACCACTGTTAGTACATGGCATGATATGTCCCTGGATAGTGGTGTAGAAAGAAGATCTCTACATGCAAGAAGCAACCCGGCAACTTTCTGACTCACTCCATACACCTTCCAGCTCTGTTAAAGGGTGTGACTTCTGTCTTGCTCGCTTCAGTGCATTAGAAAAATGCCCCCAAAGTTCATACACAAGATTAGTAGAACGCTAAAAAGAGTTCCCTTTGAGTTATACAAAACTCGTTGTTACAAAACTTCAGTGCGTGAAGGGAATGATATTAGTCCGGTGGCAGAGGGGGTCGAACTTACAAATGTCCCGTAACAATCGTTTCTTTGTATTTTCAGTAGTCTGGATGAAGTAGTTAAAAAATCCGTTGGAAGGTCTCGTGACAACCTCTTAGCATTTTCATAATTCAAGATGGCGGCCAGCATGGCTGCCAAGTCTCATAGATAACACTACTCTCTCTAACTTTTCGAATTTAAAGCATATAAAATCATAATTGCAGTGTCAAGTGTCACGTTTCTGTAGACTGGACATGCGGAATTAAACTTCAGTTATATAGCTAACATTTTGGAATCCAAACTGGTGGCCAAGATGGCGGCCCAATTTCTACCATTGGATATATTTTATGAACTTCAAGGCATTCAAACATAATTTTAGTATAGAATAGTGTTGGGGGGGGGTCAAACAATCAATTTCTGGTACTAACAACGATGTTCAGGGAAGCCAAAACCATGTTTTATAAATCCATAAGAAATCCTATCGATTTTACCTGTTTGGTTGTCCTCATTTCATAGCATCTTACCCTAGTAACATATTTGTCAAATTCTAAAAAAAAAATATTTCTTGAGTTTAGGAAACTTATAGACACCAACATTATTTTATGCCCAGCATTTTGAAATTCGTCGTCAGTGGAGTTACTTGGTCGTTGTCTTGGTCCCCATTTTGATTTACTAAGTGGTAAAATATGATCTTTGCAATTGAAATTAGTTTACTTGACGACACACATCTTATTTTAGACACCAACATTATAACATTGTGTGCTGTAATTCACACGTTACATCGAATGGAATAATTATTGTGCCATCTTGGCCACCATTTTGAACTGAAAGATAGAGGTATAATGTGTTTCCTGTTTAACTTATAAAATGGATTTCTTGGCCAAAGAAATCCCTTTAAAGGCTCCAAATTGCAACTTTTTTGTACACAGTATTTTCAATGTTATGGCTAGAGGATTTACTTGATCGCCATGTTGGCGGCCATTTGGACATAAAAAGTGATTGAAATTTTTTCTAAATGTCAGAAATGAATTGTTTGGCTCTGTAAACCCTATCCGAGATATCAACATTATAATTTTATGTGTTCTAGTTCATAAATTATAGTTAATGGAAGAATTTGGCCGCCATCTTGGCCGCCATTTTGAACTGATGGCATGTTGGTTATTTGTTTGACAACGTGGTCGCCATCTTAATCTGACAATATTTGTTTTACTTAAAAAATGAATTTCTCGATTCCAGAAACCCTTTACAGTCACATACATTAATGTCTAAATACAGCATTTTCGGCGTCTTAACTAGTAGAGTTGTTTGGTCGCCATCTTGGCCGCCATTTTGAACTGATGGCATGTTGGTTATTTGTTTGACAACGTGGTCGCCATCTTAATCTGACAATATTTGTTTTACTTAAAAAATGAATTTCTCGATTCCAGAAACCCTTTACAGTCACATACATTAATGTCTAAATACAGCATTTTCGGCGTCTTAACTAGTAGAGTTGCTTGGCCGCCATCTTGGCCGCCATTTTGAACTGATGGCATGTTGGTTATTTGTTTGACAACGTGGTCGCCATCTTAATCTGACAATATTTGTTTTACTTAAAAAATGAATTTCTCGATTCCAGAAACCCTTTACAGTCACATGCATTAATGTCTAAATACAGCATTTTCGGCGTCTTAACTAGTAGAGTTGCTTGGTCGCCATCTTGGTTTGCCATTTTGATGTAAGAAGTGGCCGATTATCATTCTTAATTCTGGACATGGATTGTTTGACTCCCTAAGCCTCATCCTAGACATCAACATGATAGTTGTAGGTATTGAAGTTCACAAGTTGTAGACAACTATGTAAGTTTTTGGCCGCCATGTTGGCTGCCATTTTGAATTTAAAAGAGGACAAACATATAACTGGATTTTAGATTCTAACTTCATGCCATAGCAAGTTTACTCTTGACACTGCAATTTCAGTTTTATATGATGTATATTTGAAGGTTAGGTTAGGTTAGGTACATTATAGTCACAGAGACGCCTCCCACCTGGAGAGCG
>CM065705.1:5676370-5683870 GCA_017654935.2 Phymorhynchus buccinoides | reverse complement strand
AAAGGTAGTATCATCCTAGGGTTCTATGCCAAAAGGTAGTATTGTTCTAGGGTTATAATATGCAGAAAGGTAGTATCATTGTTCTAGGGTTATCTGCCAGTATGAAGTATCGTTCTTTTAAGGCTATGTGCCTAATGGTAGTATCATTGTACCAGGGATCAAGGCCAGGAGGCACCATCAGCCTTCCTTAAGTATGTATGTGACAGCGTGTTCTGGCTTCCACCTGAGTACAATGATAGCATCCTCAAAGCCAGGAGGCACCATCAGCCTTCCTTAAGTATGTATGTGACAGCGTGTTCTGGCTTCCACCTGAGTACAATGATAGCATCCTCAAAGCCAGGAGGCACCATCAGCCTTCCTTAAGTATGTATGTGACAGCGTGTTCTGGCTTCCACTTCATTACAATGATAGCATCCTCAAAGCCAGGAGGCACCATCAGCCTTCCTTAAGTATGTATGTGACAGCGTGTTCTGGCTTCCACCTGAGTACAATGATAGCATCCTCAAAGCCAGGAGGCACCGTCAGCCTTCCTTAAGTATGTATGTGACAGCGTGTTCTGGCTTCCACCTGAGTACAATGATAGCATCCTCAAAGCCAGGAGGCACCGTCAGCCTTCCTTAAGTATGTATGTGACAGCGTGTTCTGGCTTCCACCTGAGTACAATGATAGCATCCTCAAAGCCAGGAGGCACCATCAGCCTTCCTTAAGTATGTATGTGTTAGCGTCTTCTGGCTTCCACTTCATTACAATGATAGCATCCTCAAAGCCAGGAGGCACCATCAGCCTTCCTTAAGTATGTATGTGTTAGCGTCTTCTGGCTTCCACTTCATTACAATGATAGCATCCTCAAAGCCAGGAGGCACCATCCAGCATTTTTTTTTTTTTTGGGTGGGGGGGGGTTGTGAAAAACATTTTCTTGCTGGCTTCGCCCAATAAGAAGAAAGAATTATAGTTACAGTGGAAACTCCCTTATAAGACCTTCAAAAATCATCCAAAATAGGGTCTTTAAGGGAGGGGTCTTAAGGGAGGTAATATTAACACTTACAAAGAACGGCAATGTCTCAGAAAAGTAGGTTCTATGTGGCGGGCGTCTATAAGTAAGGGTTGGGAGAAAGGTCTTATTAAGGGAGTTCACACTGCAACTCTTCCTGATCACGGACTGCCCAAGACATTTCATTTCAGAATCATTCATGCCAGGGGAATCGGTCAGACTCTGGATAATAGGTCAGCGATATTCTGCTGCTCGTCCTGATCATCGTGTGGTCCCCATCGTCGCGTACGATCATGACTCACCAGCAAACCCGCCCTGCTGTCCTCTTAAATCCATTCAGATCCCGCTGGAACCAACCGCGAAAACGCCTTGTACATCGACCATTCCTGGGACTTCAGGAAGAAAGAAGAGAATAATAAATAAACGAAGAAGACAAGAAAGCGCATTCTGGTTCCTAGACCTGCCGATCTATCCCAACACAAATGTATCAACAAAAAGTCTAAAACCATCGCTGAGCGATCGCAGAAAACCGGTAGCGGACGGCGGTGCTCGCTTCCAGAAGAGGCGACGGGCTGGTCTGCTCTCTCAACTGCGGACCCGTTGCTGATTGTCCAATCTTGAGGAAGTGAACCCTGAAAGTCCCCCCGGATGGAGGAGGTTCACCCTTTACAGTACCTTCTACACTAACTCTTCGTAGGAAGACTGCTGGCCTCATCCACCAACGAGCCCTGTGAAGGGCATACTGTTTGAACGAAACGAAATCCGACCCAAATTCTGAAATTCAGCAACCAGCCGTCTGTCCATCATCGGACGTTGGAGTCAAACCTAGGGCATAGTCACTCTGCAGGGCCGCTAATAAAGTGAGGCGATCATGTCTCTTGGGAAGCGGCGCCCATTAATGATTTGCGGACTTTGGTCGGTCGGGTGTCGTAGTTGGATTTTTGGGGCACGCCCCTTTGGTGCGCGTGATTCAGAACGCGTGTCCTTCCATGGAAGGGAGAAGGTGAGTTTGGGTGTTTCCGGAGAGCAAGGTCAAAGAACAAGATAAACGAATTGAGGACGAGGAGTCGAGGACGACAAGGACTATCGTCTGGAAAACCGGAGGCGTTTGCTATCTGGCTGTACTGAAACGTGGTTGGGGATCGTCTGCCTTCGATTTAAGGCGAGCGTTTGAAGGGTAAGCTTTCTGGTTCTAATCTGGCTGGAACCTTACTGTTTAGTTGTTCGTCCCCTTACACTGAAGCAGCTTTGAAGGTAATGCGCTGTCTGTGACTATCAATTGCTGGAAGACCGACTGTTAGATGTTGTCTGGCCCTTCAGGAAGGCGAGCTTGAAGGTAAGGCTAGGTCTGTGTCTATCTGCTGGACTAGACCGACTGGTGTTAGATTTCTGCTTGCCCTTCTACGGAAGGCAGCTTTGAAGGTAATGCTAGTCCCTGTGGTTACGGGATTCTTGCTGGACCAGACTTTTAGATGTGCTGGCCCTTTGCAGAAGGCAGCTTTGAGGGGAATGGGCTTGTCTGTGTTCTATCTGGCTGGACCGACTAGTATAGGATGTTCTGCCCTTCACGAAGGCAGGCTTTGAATGAAGGCTGTTCTGTGTTCTATCTTGCTGGCCAGACTGTTTTTAGAGTTCTGTCCCTTCAGTAAGGTTCACTTTTTGAAGGTAAGAGTGCTTGTCTGTCTGTCTGTATGGTTTGTCATGATCGTCTGTCTGTATGTCTGTATGTCCTGTTCTGTCAATGTCTGTGCTGTTATGGGTCTATCTGTAATGTATGGGTCTGTCTGTCTGTCTGTCTGTCTGTCGTGTTATGTATTTATGTATGTGATTTATGTATGTATGTATGTATGTATGTATGTAATTTATTATGTGTATATATAGTATATGTATGTATGTATGTATTTAGGTATGTTATGTATGGTTTGGTATTTATGTATGTATGGCATTTATGTATATGTATGTTATCTTCTTGTCTGCCTGGTTTGCTCCGTCTGGCGTTCATCACGTTGTCACATGTCCTCGTCAACAGAAAGTACTGTCCAGAGATGTCGACAATTGTTACACTGCAAATTCGCTTTAAAGGTAGTATGGCATGTATGTGTATGTATATTGTATGGTTTTATGTAGGTTTGTATGTATTAGGCTATGTGATGTATGTCGGTAGGTTAGGATTAGGGTTCGTACGTACGTATGTTGTATTGCATGTTGCGTTGGCAGGTTAAGGGTAGATGAGGTAGGTATGTGTCACCGTAGAGCTCTGGATCTGTGAGATTATATCGCGGCGATTCTGCTAGTATAGTAAGGAACCATGATCGCCGTTTCTACCACGAATGTGTTGGTAGAGACGCGACGATAGCAGTGTTAGAGACGACTACTAAGTAGACACAGCCGATCGTGGGTTTCTAACGCGAGATCCGTGCCAGTTAGAGGACTGGCGCGATTTGGTAAAGTCCATGCGATCGATGGTATAAACGTTGATTTTTTTGTTTCCTGTGTCTGTCGTTTCCGACAATAACGTGCCGAATAGCTATAGGGGGAAGATACTATTAATAGCGGTATGGGTGAGCATTATTTTATATGGAGGTATTGCCTTGCCCAGGGTACATTCCCCCTCTCTGTGAAGTTCTAGCGTCGTCGACCAAAGTGGAGTTTGAGGACGAGAGGTTGTGCGTTGGGGAAGGTCCATGATGACGTCAAGGAAATGACGTCAGAGCAGTTGCGCAGGAAAGGACGGGACTCAGATTAATAAGTTTTCAATTGAGATAGAAAGGATAGGAAAAACATGCAACAATTAGTTTATAGTAAAACGGTTTTGGGTTACATTGGGTCTTTTTGCATTGTTTTTGATTTTGTTTTTTTTGTTTTTGGTTTTGTTTCATTTTTTTTTTTTTTTTTTTTTTTTTTTTTTTACAAGGGTTTTTTTTTTTTTTTTTTTTTTTTTTTTTTTTTTTTTTTTTTTTTTTTTTTTTTTTTTTTGTTTTTGGTTTTTTTTTTTTTCCTTTAGTTTTATTTTAACTGACTATTGTTTTCTCTCTTTGTCTTTTACTTTGTTTCTATTTGTATGTTTTTATACATATTTATTTGGTGTTCTTTTGTGTTTCTTTTGCCTTGTATCTATTGACTTTTTCATTTTATTTGTTTTTTATTTTATCTCTTTTTATTTGTCTGCTTTCCGTATATCATACTTGGCATCTTAAAAAAAAGAAAAACCAACTATATCACACGTTTTCACTTTTTTCTAGGATCTTATATGTTTTGATATCATTAAGTTATGTTAGCTGATCTGACGCTAAAAGCAGACATCTCCGAAAGTTGGCACATATATTACTGGACCAGGACTGCGTTTGGACCCTTTCTATGCAACCCTCGAGCTCGTTGTTAGTTTTTTAAGCGTATAGCGTTTTCTGGGTGGGTTTTTTACTATTTTGTTTTTATTGCTAGACATTTTGATTCCTCACCTGTGCCTACCATGCCGTTGCTATAGTGTGAGCCATCATTTAAGCTATGTTGTTCGTCTGTCATGGCGATTTTCCTGTATTCTCAATGTTACATAGATTATAGTATCATTATGTATCCGGGACAACATAGAATCGCTTAGCAACATGGACAGAATAGGGAAGACTAGGACCAACCAAGCCTAAATTCTTATCCTTGTAAGATACAAGTCGTCTGAAGTCTGAAGTCTGAATCTGTGACTAGGTCAAATTCAAACTTGAAGCTCAAGAGTCGAAGTCAAAAATCAAAATTCCTTCATTATTATCTTAACAAGAATACCATTACCACCTTGTGGTCTCAGGATACAGGGCAACATATTTATCACTGAACCTAGCGTGACAACAATGAACAACAGAATGATTAATACGGCTATTTGGCAAAACATATTTAAAACAAATCAAACTGTGAAGGTTAACAGACGAGGAATAATCAAAGTGCAAAAGTTCATTTGGTCCATAAAACAATTTTAAGAGCGAGCGTTATTCATCTGCGTGCACGAGACGCAACGGCCCCCCCCCGCGCCTCGCCCTATCTCCGTACCCACCTCTCTTCCACATACCTCGTCCTCCCTCGGGCTTCATCCTCTCCCTTCGGAATGCCACTCAACCCCACCCCACCACACACACTAACACGATAGCACAACACACGCCTACCCCGATACGCCCGCGCACGAGTATACTATAGAAGAGAGGAGTTAAGTGACAGAAAGACGAGAGAGCAGAGAGAGAGAAGGAGGAGGAGGGGGGGGGGGGGGGCGGAGAGAGAGAGAGAGAGAGAGAGAGAGAGAGAGAGAAGGATAGGAGAGAGGAGAGAAACGAGATCAGCGTATAGAGTAGGGACACGAAAGACAGAAAAGACAGAAAGAACAGAGAGCAGCAGCAACAGATATTTCATATTAAATCGAGTTTTCTTCTTTAATTCTTTTTTTTCGTTTTGGTCCGAGGTGGGGGTAACAGATCGACGTGGAGGGTCACCGAGCGGTCACGTGGTGTTCCAATATGTGGCTGACCGGTAGCTGTTCCGGTAGAGTGGACGATCCATTGTGGTGTGGATGTAGTGGCAGGCACGTGAAGGTGCATGCGAGTTCGGAGGGGCTTCGTCATGAAGTATTATGATGAAGCACCTCCTTCGTACACCCTATACAGCCTGAATGACTGGACACGACTGATCTTTATGATACAACTAACATTGAGTTGGCCTTTCACCGTTCTGTGGAAGAAATACCGCCTTAATGATAATAACTTTACTTAATCTCCAAATTTCCAGATCCCTCGTTTTAACCGGCACCAGGACTCTTGGCGACGTTCCTTCTCTTTTCATGGCTCCTCTGCACTTGCGAACAAACTACTCCTCTTTCCTCTTCCGTTCTGCCAACGGTGATCCCTTTCTTCCATTCATTTAGATATTAAGTCTTTTCCTCAAAACCACATCTCGTCAGATCGTAGCCTGCTCTTTTCCTTTTGGACAAGTAATTGTGTCCACTTCTCGTGGCCTTGTGTTTTGTGTGCAGAGTGTGTGTTTTGTGCGGGCGTTCGTGTTGTTGTGGTGTTGGTGTGATGGTTTGTGTGTGTGTTTTTGTGTGTGGCGCGCGCGCGGCGTTTTGTGCGCGCGCTACGCGTGTGTGGTTTGTGTGTCAAGTCAAGTCCAAATCAAAATCACTTATATTGAGGTTATAAAATAAGCTAACAAAGCTTTTTATTCATCCATTGTCCTGGGCCGCTCATAAAAAAAATACACATACAACTCAAAAATCATGAACGTGAAAACATACTTACCGGAACACAATAAACAGAAAACATTATGATCAGTATATTGATAGACAAAAAAACACACACAAGTAGAACGCAAACCGGGAAGACGAGAAAGGGGAATAGGGAGTAAGAGAGAGGGAGAGAAAGCTGGGTAGGAAACACTCACATACACCACATGTCGCGCGAGTAGTGCGCAATATTACGATACACCCACACATAGCGGCTCACCACACAGAGCAACAACAGCTCCTCCAACACACACACACGCACACACACACACACAGGAACACACACAGCACACACACACACAACCCACACACACACAAAACCACTACACACACACACACACACAACTCACACACGACACACACAGCACACGACTTCACACACGACACACAACAACCCCACAACACACACACACAACGCAACACACACATCCACACACAGACACTACACACACACACACCACACACACACATCATTACTCACACACACACAACTGGCACACAACAGTAGAAGAGAACAATTGAAACAAAAACAAAAAAACAGAATGAAAGGGGAGATAGAAGGAATAAAAGAATCATGCATATATACATCTCAATAATTGCAGATTACAATTTATCAACCAGGGTGCTATCTTTAAAGCTTTTTTCAAAACTCTGGTTTAGATGGACAGTGATTTCCAGAATGATGAGGCGAAGATTGTTCATGTGTTTGCCCCCAGAGTATGGCAAGGCTGGACTTGAACAGATCGTTATGGGGCTTAGGAAATGAAAGCTTATGAGTATGTCGATTTTCATTAATATGTAAAGGAACTTATTATTTTATTTGGGGCTGTTCCCGGTTTACGATGTTTGACATACATGGCATTTGTTAAGAAAATCTTTTCTTAAACGGAAGGTGTTTTTTTAGAAGTTTTTTATCTCAATTATTGTCAAACTAGTAGGACCATTTAAGTAGGCGACAATAGCTTTTAAAGCTCTTTTGTGTAAGTCGCGTTAGGTATTTAGATTTGTACACACCCGAGCACTATCCCATAACGTGGAGTGCGTATTTATAAGAGGAGGTTTGTTGTGTGCCTGAAAAAAGAGTTTTCCCCTTGAATGAAGGTCTAATAAGAAATTCTTTATTTTTGATACTTGGTAGAATTTCTTTTTCTTAACTCTTACCGAGGTCATTAATGTAATGGTGATCACTGCACGATACGTCACGACGCGAGTGTGGCCGAGCTTTCTGGTGGCTATCAGGTGCGTCTGGATAGGG
>CM065705.1:5659183-5675870 GCA_017654935.2 Phymorhynchus buccinoides | reverse complement strand
AAACACCTCACAGGAAGCAGCTGAAACGAAAATTTGATCATTGGAAAAGGGAGCCAACTTCGTCATGACAGCAGAATGGCGGTCGGTAAGCGGTTTTACAGGACGCAATACAGGCCTTCAAAATTTGACTTTCTTGTGCGAGGTGCAAAATACGGGGCTGCCTTTTTACTTAATGTACAGATTTGTCTTGAAAAATTGCCCTATCACCTTATACACAGCAGCGCCTAAGAGCCGAACAATACGGTACAAGGAGGAAAAATACAACGTACTTAGGCTTTGCTACCTTGTCTTGCAAACGACTCATTATTCTTCCCCTTTTCTTTTTCTTTTTTATCTGTCTCACTGAAATGCGCCTCTACTGCTGGCATGTGGTTATTGTCTTGGGCTATGAAATTTGCAGATCTTAACTTACATGACATTGATTAAGTTCATAAAAGAGATAAATTTAAAAAGCAAGACTTTCAGTCAGAAGTAAGCTCTTTCTTGTGTTTTGAAGAAAGAAATAGTCCAAAAAATGAATGTGTCTCTTAAAAGCCGCCTCACACTATCCAACCTGTCAGCTGGAAAGAAAAATCAGTTTGTGAGATCCATTCGGTTAGTTTGTGCCTCAGTGAGGTGGAAGTAAATTTTAAAGGTGGACCCTGACGATGAGTTTTGGCAAAAAACACGTCGAGATCGCCAGAAAGACGCCTTTCAAGGATCTGAACAGAAATCAAACCGTCAAAACGGCGATTGCTTCTTGGCGGAGATGCGGAGACAGAAGCCATTTGGATGGGGTGGGTGGAGGCATCATTGTGGTTGAAGGCTTTGTTTGTTTTTGTCGTGCAGTAAAAACCCAACCTGGACTATTTTTTGTTGTGAGGGAATTTATCCTTTAGGTAAACTGTATAAACGTTTACTAAAAATAAAAAAGGCTTGTGAAAAATTTTGTGCAAACGATTTGGTCCTAAACTCAGGCGGCCAATTACAAAAAAGAGAAGGCCACATGCCTTGTCTTTCACTGAACGAATTTGAATTCCAGGCCACCTCCACCAAGGAGGAATCGCCAATTTTGACGGTTTGATTTCTAGGAAACCAGAGCAAAGTGAGTGTTGAGATTATGTAAAGGGTGTTTCTGGTGATCTCGACGTGTTTCTTGCAAAAACACATCCGTCAGGGTGCCCTTTAAAACCTTTGTTAAAAAGTATCACAAACATGACGAAATAGTACAGAGAAGTTATTTTTAAGACGATCAGTTACTAAACATTCGCAAGTTTTTACTTTTCTAACCGAGTTGTTTCAATACGGAATTTAATTTGTCCAAACTAACATTAAGGCTGCACCTAACAAATAAATTCAAAATCTTCTGGACAAGACACAATGATGTCGAATTTTTATACTACTTTCGATTGAATAAAAAGAAGAAAAAGTCCATTCATATTTTGTTAGAATGTTATAGTTAGCTGTAGAAAGCAAGCCACCCTGAAAAAACAAATCAGAGTCACAAACGAGAAAGAACGTAAAAGGGCCGCGAGGCCACTTCTAGTTCTAGCCCTAATTACATACTTCTACTAACTTACACTAAATGGGCAGTCCAATTCCTTACGGACTCTGGTTGGAAGAAAAACTGAAACAGACTGCAATGTCTCGAACATCAACAACAACAAACTACCCGACAGTGTAAAGTGGCGCTATTTTAATCACAAGAGACAAACAATACTACTGGATATTTTCGGCGATGGCTTTATCAAACCAGCCCTACCCAGACAAGAAAACAGCACAGCAAAGGAGCAAAACGCAGATCAACAAACTTAGCAAAAAATCAACCAGATCAAAAAACCACTACTCCTCCTCGCAGTCCACTTGCGTAAATGATTGTTTGTGGTCTGGTTTGTTGCAGAGTTTCATCCGCCCACCTTTCTCCCCGCATTAGCTCTCTGATGCTCTATCCTCCCCTCTCTTCCCTGCGCTCACTCGCTCACACGCACGCACCCTTTCAGCTACACTGGCACTTTCCCTCCCCATACCACCGCGGCGCAGCTTTCACCTACTATCCCCCATTCTCCTGATCACTCTGCCTTTATGCTCGCTGTGTCTTCGTTCCCTCTGCCTGCGCATGCAGGTATCTGCCGCACACCTTGTTTGTGGTGTCTTTTAGTAAATTTAAGACCACAAACTAGAACTTGTTGAAACCCCCAAGCATACATATACTTAGTCATTTATCTTAACAAACCACATATCACTCTGGTTATATTTCCTCGATATTATAATCATGTCCTATACGACTCACGACCTCTCCGAGACATTGCCATTCCCCAGGAGACCAAGCCATGGCTGGGGCGCCATGTTTTTTTTACAATCATCAAGGGTCTGTCGTCTGATTGGGCGCTGTTAGTCTTCTGAGATGTATGGGTGTGTCCTCATCCTAGCTATTGTGCTACTTATACACCTGTAACTGTTATTTAATTGCCTCCGTTATTTCCCACCTGCATCACCCTTGTTTACGCAGTCCCACGCCACATGCTGATCATCACATCATGATTCGGTGCTAGTAACAACCACTTACTTCTGGTACTTTCTCTATCGTGTCTCCCTATACACGCCAACACGTTTTAACTTATTTTGGAGTCAAGTGGATAATATCTTGTCTTTTGCGCCAGACAAACTTTTCAGCCCAACACTACCATTAAATGTGTAGTGTACCACCTGGGAGAGAAAAATTTTGTATGTGCTGCAATAGGGAATTCCTGTGTCGACCATGTATAACATGAGGCCTAATCTGGTTACCTCACAAAGTTACAGAAACATGGGTCTTCGGATACCGACCATGATTGTTGATTACCCCAGTTTTTGAGTGACCTGGGTGTATAGTATCTGCGTATTGCTGTCCGTGCAAGTTCGTCTCATTCAATTTGCTGCGCACAGATGCGCGGCTGACATCATTGTCGATTTCTCTGCATACTAGATCTAACAAAAATGTATACAATATTATTTTTTACATGTAAATGATGTGTGTCGTATGTACGCACCAAGAAATGCGTGTGGATTGCAGATGTATATCTCGCATACACCACCCGATATCTTTGATGTAATGTTGTTTGATCAATTGTTGTAATTTGCATGACACAAGATATGTACGGGGTTTAAACACACACAAATCTTGGGGCACGCTCTGGTAATTCTGTGGTGTAAGGTTTGTGTAGAGTTGGACTTGGTATGTGTTGTGATTGGTCGTATCATCCGTGTGTACTCCTGTTCATTATACCTGTGTTCGAGTAATCAGACAAGTTTGTAGTGTTGGTTTGTTGTAGGGTTGTCCGTTGAGATTTGGTTTGGCACACTCTTGGGTGTGTGTGTGTTGGTTGGTGGTAGTGTGGCGGCTTGTTGGATATTTGCTTGTGGCTTCATTTGTTGTGTTGGTGTTTTAGATGTTTTTATCCTGCCCCGCGTTCCCCCCCTTTCACCCCCCCCCCACTTTTTGTTCCAAATTCTTGCATTTAGACTACTCTGGGGCACAGGAGCCATGCCTATGTGAGTTCGTTCATCATTCCACCGCACAACATGGCCTACTCCTACCGAATAGTGGAATTGGCTTTAATGTGTGCGCAATATCTTTGTGCATGCGTTCGCGCACGGAACCTCGGTTGTAAGTCTTATCTAAAGGACTTTTCCCACAACTGACGTCAGGCACCCATTTACACCTGGGTGGAGTGGGGAAAATAGGAGTAAAATGCCTTTCTCAAGAACACACCTACAACCCGAGATGGATTTGAACCCGCACACTCGCAAACCTGTCAAATTACACAGCCAGCGACTCAAACCAACTGAGCCACAGCGGCTCCATATATAACATGGATACTCCTTCTTGCAGGATGTCCTGATTTGCAAGATTTTTAAATTGCCTAGAGCCGGCATCGCTGGATTATGAGAAATTTGAGAAGCAACGATTTTCTTACACACACACACTACTTGTACAATAAAAAGGGCCTATATAAGCATTTGCTATATTCAAAGGAATGTAGCACTTGTACTAGTCTAGAGGGGTGAAAAAAAGAGCAGTAAATGTGTGTGTGTGCGCTGCCCCTGCACTCCGCCGGGGCCGCCCCCTTGCAGGATTTTTGAAATTTCCGTGGAGCACCCATGTATGTCCAATTTATGCAGTCCTGTGCATACGCTGTTGACAGAAACTTGTTCGTTTTAGTCATTGCATGTGTGCATGTGCATGACTTGAGAAATGCCTTTCATTAAGGGGTGTGTGTGTGCATGCACGCATGTGTGTGTGTGTGTGTGTGTGCAAACCCATGTATAATGTGTGTGTGTGTTTGTGACTACCGTATTTTCCGGTCTACAAAGCACACCGTTGTCTAAGCCTCACCCCCTGAATTTCAATAAAAATTCTGGGGGAAAAACAACGATAAAGCCGCGTTCAGTGTCTAAGCCGCAAGAGACTGTTTCAGTTTAAATTGTGATCATGAACTGTTCAGTGATGACACATGTGCATAAAGTGGTGCAATTTAGTGGTCAGATCGTGGTATCACCGATTAAGTTCTTCAGTTTCGGCATGAGAACGGTTTGTTTTTACCGAGCTTGACGATGTCAACACGCACAGGCTGGAGTTGACGACCAGCGTAAGATATGGAAGGGGAAATATTCACAAATTAGCCGCAATCGTTGTTTTAGCCGCAGGGGTCAAAGTTGAAGAAAAAAGTAGCAGCTTATAGTGCGGAAAATATGGTACTGATTTGTTTTGGTGAGGGGCTGTAAGGTTGTTTGGATGGTAGAGGTGATCTATCAATGTAAATCAGTAATTGCGCGATTGCATTGTGTTGCTGTGACAAACTGCCTTCGTTTTTCCTTAATAGTTGGTGATCTGGAACTGCTGAGTTTGCCTGCCTGCTTTGAACATTTATCGTATTAAAAGTCTCCATTTATACTAACCGAATGTTCCGTTACTGTTCGTTTGTTGATTTTAAAATGTTTCAAGGGAACTTACTGTATTTTCTTGGACTATAAGGCAATACTTTTTTCCTAGACTGAGACCCCTGCGCCTTATAATGTGACTAATAATACAGTAAGAAAATATAGTAACAAAATCTGAATTTTGTGTAAAATTTGGGGTTATAATCAGGTGCGCCTTGTACTCCGTAAGATATGGTAAAAGAAAAGTAACATGCATTTTTTATTTATTAAGAAAATTTATAGAGCGTTTGATCTTGAAGTTCTAAGCACTTTACAATTTCAGGAAAATTATTCATTGATAAAAGCAAGCAAACAAACCGCACACCCTCAGACACTAGAAGGGTGAACTATGAACAAACCTTGACGTACAAAAGCAAAGAAAAATGCACAAATTTCGATAAAACCCCATTTACATTGAATTATATACACGCACCAAAGTGACCAACCGATGCTACCCAGGAAACGAACCCCCCCCCCCCCCCTCCACACACCCCACACCCAAACCGCGCGCACATCAAACACACGTGTTTATCACACACACCTACACACACACACACATTTTTTGTTTGGCATGTTGAGTTTATTTTTCGAATTGCTTTCGTATTACTTTTCATTCTGAGGACAGGATGAAAAAAAGCTGTCAAGCTTACTCCTTTATCCTCAATAAAGATCATTTTGACTTGACTTGACTTGACTTCACACAAACACACACACACACACAAACACACACACACGTCACACGTCACGTCACGTCACGTCACGTCACGTCACGTCACGTCACGTCACGTCACACACACACACCACACACACGTCACATCACATCACGTCACGTCACGTCACGTCACACACACACACACACACACCACACACACACGTCACATCACACACACACACACACACACACATCATTTGTTAGTATTTCCTGGACCTAGCTAGCCTTTGTTTTAGCAAAAGGCATGAAATTAGGATCTGTTATCGAACTCGAATGACCTTATTATGTTTTTTCTTCTTTTTGAAAGATAAAGAAAAGGCCTTATTTTTCATAGCAAGTCTTAAGGGTGGGGGGGGGGGGGGGGGGGGGGGGGTGGGGGGAGGGGGGGGGGGGGGGGGGGGGGGGTGAGGGGGGTGGGGGGGGGGGGGAGGGGGTCATGGTCATGCTCCAACTTTTCTTTACCCAGGTAAGTTTGACTGGAAAATTTTGGCTCGAAAATGGCTGGCGGCCAAGGGTTTGTGGTTACATGGGTGAAAAACTTTTGACTGGCATACAGCAGGCATCAGAATACTCCAGAGTCCAATCTGCGGATGAACAACACTCGCCATGACTCTGAGTCCACATCGAGTCGGACCCCACAAAACTCGTCGGCATCATTGCGATCATTCGCTACCCGATTTCTTGCGGAAAAGTTCAAAGTTCTCACATCATCGTAGTCTCCCGCGATCATATCCTCTAAATCGACTCATTTAAAACCCAAATCACAATCACTGTCATCTGAAACAGTGAAAGTAAGAGTCTAGAGAGCTCTAAACTCGGAAGAAAAAACAAACATGGCTGCGATTTTTCGTTTCCGAAGGCGCAGTATGAAAACAAACCGTTTAAGAATACCATTTGAGAATAAGATCGCACTGCCTCATGAAGTACAAACCGCGGCCGGCAGTGCCAAAACCGCGGCCAGTGGCTACCAAAACCGTGGATCCGCGGACCGTTCTGATGCCTGATACAAGGATTTCCTGTGGTTTTTCAAATAAATTTTAACAGAAAAGGAAGTTCTACTGTATTTTTCAAGCACTTTAAAATAAGCATTTGTATACATTGTGGAAAAAGCAAACTAAAATACCTTTTTAAATCAATATTTTCTTCAGCTGCAGGGGTCATTACCCCTGGACCCCGGCCTTTCAGGTGTTTTAATTTTGTGTAGTTGCAGCCATGTGGTTCTAATTGATCCTAAAAACTGATGAGGTCTGAAGACGTCATCATTGTTGTCGTCGGTGTCACTCAATGTTGTCGCTGTGATTGTGCGTGTCGTCGGTGTCACTCAATGTTGTCGTGGTGATTGTGTGTGTCACTCAATGTTGTCGCTGTGATTGTGCGTGTCGTCGGTGTCACTCAATGTTGTCGTGGTGATTGTGTGTGTCACTCAATGTTGTCGCGGTGATTGTGCGTGTCGTCGGTGTCACTCAATGTTGTCGTGGTGATTGTGTGTGTCACTCAATGTTGTCGTGGTGATTGTGTGTGTCACTCAATGTTGTCGCGGTGATTGTGCGTGTCGTCGGTGTCACTCAATGTTGTCGCTGTGATTGTGCGTGTCGTCGGTGTCACTCAATGTTGTCGCTGTGATTGTGCGTGTCGTCGGTGTCACTCAATGTTGTCGCTGTGATTGTGCGTGTCGTCGGTGTCACTCAATGTTGTCGCTGTGATTGTGCGTGTCGTCGGTGTCACTCAATGTTGTCGTGGTGATTGTGTGTGTCACTCAATGTTGTCGCGGTGATTGTGCGTGTCGTCGGTGTCACTCAATGTTGTCGTGGTGATTGTGTGTGTCACTCAATGTTGTCGCGGTGATTGTGCGTGTCGTCGGTGTCACTCAATGTTGTCGTGGTGAGTGTTGTCAGTGTCACTCAGTGTTGTCGTGGTGATTGTGTGTGTCGTCAGTGTCACTCAATGTTGTCGTGGTGATTGTGTGTGTCACTCAATGTTGTCGTGGTGATTGTGCGTGTCGTCGGTGTCACTCAATGTTGTCGTGGTGATTGTGTGTGTCACTCAGTGTTGTTGTGGTGATTGTGTGTGTCGTCAGTGTCACTCAATGTTGTCGTGGTGAGTGTTGTCAGTGTCACTCAGTGTTGTCGTGGTGATTGTGTGTGTCACTCAGTGTTGTTGTGGTGATTGTGTGTGTCGTCAGTGTCACTCAATGTTGTCGTGGTGAGTGTTGTCAGTGTCACTCAGTGTTGTCGTGGTGATTGTGTGTGTCACTCAGTGTTGTCAATGGTGATTGTGTGTGTCGTCAGTGTCACTCAGTGTTGTCGTGGTGACTGTGTGTGTCGTCAGTGTCACTCAATGTTGTCGTGGTGAGTGTTGTCAGTGTCACTCAGTGTTGTCGTGGTGATTGTGTGTGTCGTCAATGTGACTCAGTGTTGTCGTGGTGACTGTGCTTGTCGTCAGTGTCACTCAATGTTGTCGTGGTGATTGTGTGTGTCATCAGTGTCGCTCAATGTTATCGTGGTCATTGTGTGTGTCGTCAGTGCCACTCAATGTGATTGTGTGTGTCGTCAGTTGCGACTGGGCTACCGGTGCTTCGCGGGGCAGGACATGAGCGCGGCTTGGCTCCAGGAGCAGCGCCCCCACGCCGACTCCTTCTCCTTTGAGGAGTTCTGCTGCATCGTGGCCGAGTACAAACAGATGGTGAGTAGGTACCAGCACCCCCACGCCTACTCCTTCTCCTTTGAGGAGTTCTGCTGCATCGTGGCAGAGTACAAACAGCGGGTGAGTAGGTAGCAGCGCCCCCACGCCGACTCCTTCTCCTTTGAGGAGTTCTGCTGCATCGTGGCAGAGTACAAACAGCGGGTGAGTAGGTACCAGCGCCCCCACGCCGACTCCTTCTCCTTTGAGGAGTTCTGCTGCATCATGGCAGAGTACAAACAGCGGGTGAGTAGGTAGCAGCGCCCCCACGCCTACTCCTTCTCCTTTGAGGAGTTCTGCTGCATCGTGGCAGAGTACAAACAGCGGGTGAGTAGGTAGCAGCGCCCCCACGCTGACTCCTTCTCCTTTGAGGAGTTCTGCTGCATCGTGGCAGAGTACAAACAGCGGGTGAGTAGGTAGCAGCGCCCCCACGCTGACTCCTTCTCCTTTGAGGAGTTCTGCTGCATCGTGGCAGAGTACAAACAGAGTGAGTAGGTACCAGCGCCCCCATGCAGACTCCTTCTCCTTTGAGGAGTTCTGCTGCATTGTGGCCGAGTACAAACAGCGGGTGAGTAGGTACCAGCGCCCCCACGCCTACTCCTTCTCCTTTGAGGAGTTCTGCTGCATTGTGGCCGAGTACAGAGTGAGTAGGTGCCGTATTTTTCGGACTATAAGGCGATACTTTTGTTTCCCAGACTGAGACCCCTGCGCCTTATAATGTGACTACTAAAATAGTAAGAAAATATAATAACAGAATCTGAATTTTGTGTAAAATTTGAGGGGTGCGCCTTATCATCAGGTGCGCCTTGTAGTCCGAAAAATACGGTGTACTGTCGTGATGTATTGCATTGTGAGCTAATTTCTAAGTTAATTCTCTAAAACACTTTTTAGTTTAAACGTGGGATTTTAATCTAGTAACTCCAGCACGGGTGCTACTGTTTCATGTTTACACTGATTTCAGTGTTTTTAAGTTGACCAGAAACTGAACTTCAGGTGTTTTTTTAATTCATGCCCCCCCAAAAAAAATTGACCACAAGCGATTTGGGGCGTTTTGAACTTAGTCTAGTTGTTCTATTTTGGAAGTTTATAAAGGCAATGTAATAATTTTACAAGGCTTATCAGACTGAAACTGTCTCTGTCTATCATTTTAACTGTCTGTCTGTCTCGTTGTATCTCTCTCTTAAGTTGCCCCCTTGAATCGTCCGACGGGGCTCTGCCCCTGTACCCTGCCGGACCCATGGGTCCCTGGACCCCTGCCTTTCAGGGTTTTTTTCATTTGGGGGAGTTGCACCCATGAATAAGTGTTAAAACCAGTTTTGAGAGCTACAAAGAAGTTTCAAGTAGGCTGGAGAATGTTGCTGGTAACATATTTAATTCTAGTGATAAAAATAGAATTGGAAAAATCCACAGTCAAGCTGCATCAGTCTACAATCCCCTTGGGCCAAAGTTGAGGGGAAAAGTAGCAGCTTATAGTCTGCATTTTGCCGTAACTGAGATTCTCTGTATGGTTTATAAGGAAAATGTTATCGTTGTTTTCCATTTTTTAAATGTTAGACAGTATGAATGGCGTGCTATGTATCACCATCCAATTTGTTCTCTTTCAGAAGCCGTCAGCTCTGTCTCTGTTCTGCTCGGCATTGTGGGGCCCCTTCATCAGACTTTTCAGTGAGTGGGTTTATGGGTTTAGCCAGTTTACACATAATCCATTGATAAGATCTAACCCTAAAGTCAATCTTCTGTTTTTATATTTTATGTCCTTAACCCTAATGTAATATTAACCCTACATTATTTGCCTAATCTAAAACCTAGATACAGCCGCCGTGGCGTAGTGGTTAGCATTGCAGACTACTGGCTGGGAGGTCACGGGTTCGAATCCCATCAGAGGCGAGGGTTTTTTTCGGTCCTGGACCGACTCCTACCCAGAGTGAGTGGCTATGGGCTCAATGGGAAGACTGAAACCACACAGTCGAGCTTCATCCGCTTAACGGATGCAATTCTGAGAGTGTTGCTCTAATTTCAAGACCAACACTGCAGGTGTCTGTAGTTCTCGGGCCTGGTTAACGCCGGGATATCATTATGAAAGGAAGCGTAGAATACAGCCCTGTCATGTAGTCTCACACCGATACGGAGCTCCATAGCATCATCATCATCATAGTCATCCGCCTCATTTCCATCAATCATCAAAAAGAAATCGGAATGTGTTGGTCGAATGCAGCAAGGAGACCAATGCAGCAAGGAGACCAGTGAAAACTGAAAACGGACACATACGTACCCATTGTGGCCTTATGGCCCGGGAACGCAGAAGAAGAAGACATTCATTTTAGCTGAATTACTTTCTCAGGTGAGCAGTGACAACATGTGAGCCACAGCGGCAAGATTTTCGACATTTACCTGGGTTATTGTTCACTTATTTACCTGTTATTTCCTCCAGGTAAGCAGGGAGAGTGGAGACGTGTTCGACATTTACCTGGGTTATTGTTCACTTATTTACCTGTTAGTTATTTCCCCCAGGAGGCAACAGGCGAGGTAGCAGGGAGAGTGAAGACGTGTTCGACGTTTACCTGGGTTCTTTAATACCTTCATTTTACCTGTTGATGATTGTCCTCAGGTAGGCGACAGGTGAGCCATAGCAGGGAGAGTGGAGACGTGTTCGACATTTACCTGGGTTCTTTTATACCTTCATTTTACCTGTTGATGATTGTCCTCAGGTAGGCGACAGGTGAGCCATAGAAGGGAGAGTGGAGACGTGTTCGACGTTTACCTGGGTTCTTTAATACCTTCATTTTACCTGTTGATGATTGTCCTCAGGTAGGCGACAGGTGAGCCATAGCAGGGAGAGTGGAGACGTGTTTGACGTTTACCTGGGTTATTTTATGCCTTAATTTGACCTGTTGATGATTGTCCTCAGGTAGGCGACAGGTGAGCCATGGAAGGGAGAGTGGAGACGTGTTCGACGTTTACCTGGGTTCTTTAATACCTTCATTTTACCTGTTGATGATTGTCCTCAGGTAGGCGACAGGTGAGCCATAGCAGGGAGAGTGGAGACGTGTTTGACGTTTACCTGGGTTATTTTATGCCTTAATTTGACCTGTTGATGATTGTCCTCAGGTAGGCGACAGGTGAGCCATGGAAGGGAGAGTGGAGACGTGTTCGACATTTACTTGGGGGGGAGCTGTGGGGAGACAGACTGGAGGGAGGAGATCGCCATCCCCACCATCAAGTGAGTGTATTAACTGAATAGGGCATTTGCCACAAGTGTTCGTTCTCTATACTAGACTACTAATCAGGCATGAAAACAGCTCCGCCGTTTCCGCTGTCTCCGCCATCAAGTGAGTACGGCTGTGCTAACTCCTCTAGCAGGTATTCTTCGCCCAGCACATCACGCTTCACTGATCACTGTTTATTTGTGCTTGTTTTTGTTTTTGAGGAACAACAACCTGTTTCTTCTTCTTTGTCTTCAAGTTTTCTTGTACACTTGCCAGACTGCAAGCATCTGCATCTGCGTCGTGGTATGTCGGCAGCAACAAAATTATATTAGGTACTTTATAGTCACAGAGGCGTCTGTGAAATTGAGGGTGCTCCCACTTGGAGAGAGCGTCGCACCCAAGTGCAAACTCCCACCAAATGCAAAGACGTTCACTGCTAAGCTTTCGGAGCTTATGCCAGTGACTTTTCCCCGTCTTCTTCTAACAATCGCTCAGTTTCCTGTCCATTATGAGCGCAGATGCGTCATGCTGCCGTTATGCGCCTAACTAAGAAATGGGCCCAGCAAGTCCGACTTCGGCTGGAGGAAATCTCTTTGGAAAGTGTCGTGAAAAAAGGCAGGAGAATGGACCGTAAAGGCAGAAAGATAGTAGATGACAGTAAGCAAAGGGAAAAGGCAGAGTCAAAGAGACTGACAGATTAGAGGAAGTTACAAGCACAGAACTTCCAGAAAGGTGGGGGAACTATTTATGCCAAAGACCCCCCCGGTATCCCCATGAAGGACTTTTCCCCGTTAAAAGCAATGCACGCGCACTCGAAAAAATAGCAACCGTATTTTCCGGACTACAAGGCGCACCTGATTATAAGGCGCACTCCCCAAATTTTACACAAAATTCAGATTTTGTTATTATAGTTTCTTACTATATCAGGCATCAGAACGGCCCGCGGATTTCCGCAGTTTTGGTAGCCACTGGCCGTGGTTTTGGCACTGCCGGCCGCGGTTTGTACTTCATGAGGCAGCGCTATCTTATTCTTAAATGGTATTCTTAAACGGTTTGTTTACATACTGCGCCTTCGGAAACGAAAAATCGCGGCTATGTTTGTTTTTTCTTCCGAGTTTAGAGCTCTCTAGACTCTTACTTTCACTGTTTCAGAGTTTGTTTTGATGACAGTGATTGTGATTTGTGTTAAATGAGTCGATTTAGAGGATATGATCGCGGGGGACTACGATGATGTGAGAACTTTGAACTTTTCCGCGAGAAATCGGGTAGCGAATGATCGCAATGATGCCGACTACGGACTTGAGTTTTGTGGGGTCCGACTCGATGTTGACTCCGAGTCATGGCGAGTGTTGTTCGTCCGCGAGATTGGACTCTGGAGTATTCTGATGCCTGTATATATCAGTCACATTATAAGGCGCAGGGGTCTCAGTCTGGGGGAAAAGTATCGCATTATAGTCCGTAAAATACAGTACTGCCCTCTTGTGCGTGCGTGTTGTGGCTGTGTGCATGTTTGTGATAGTTAATATTGTAGTAGCTTATTTATATATTTATGATCTATGTATTTATTTATTTATTTATTTCAATAATTGTGAAGCGCTGTGAGCTCAAGAGAGAAAGGGTGCTCTATAAATGTTAGTTATTATTATTATTATTATTATTGACTGAATTTTGTAAGCTTCTCTGTGGTTGGGCAGTTATGTCCAATGGGAATGAGCCAATCTCGTGTGTTCGGCTGCTTCCTCGGTGTCATTTCGAAGGATGTGGATGTTTTCAAACCTGTTGAGTGAATGCTTCATCGTCAAACCATGAAAATGATGCATCACACCATAAGATGTGAAGAAAGGGGAGATTGACAAAGGATGCCGACACAAATATGAGTGTCTGTGTGTCTGAGCATGTGCAAGAGAGAGAGAGACAGACAGAGAGAGAGAGAAGGTTAATGCGTGTGTTTCTCCCTCTGTGTTGTGTGTGTGTGTGTGTTTCTGTGTGTGTGTGTGTGTGTTTCTGTGTGTGTGTGTGTGTTTGTGTCTGTGTGTGTGTGTGTGTGTGTGTGTGTGTGTTTTTTTTCTGTTTGATAACTTGTGATTCTGAATTTATAGATAATACAGACATGCCTACCGTCCCTGTACATCCGGGATTTGTCCCGGAAAGTTGATTTTAGAAGCGACTGTCCCGGAAATCCCGGATTTGCAATACGCGTCCTGGGAAAAAAAATCAGGAATCGAAAAGCCGTTCCATTGTGCCGTACGATTAGAGTATAACTGAGCCAGGAATCGTTATCGTCTGCTAGACAGAATGCGCATGCGCGAAGAAGATAGCCTCTCTTTCACTTCCAAGATGAAGGCAGCATGGCGTCGAAGAGAGCACATGCTGACACAGAGTCGGATTCTGATTCGGATCAGGCATTACTCTGCCAGTGACCTCGAAGACCCGAAGAGTGCCTACCCCAGGTCTCCTCATCCCTCTAAGAAGTGAAGCCAGTGTTCATGCATTTTGTACCTAGTGTGAATAAGGTCAGCAATCAATGTTTCTATCTTGACCTGTCCTGTCCCTGATTTGACGGATTTGTCCCTGACTTCTTTCTTTATTGTCCCTGAAAGGAAATTTTGGGGTAGGCATGTCTGGATAATAGCCCTAATATAAGCCCTAATACCCGTCCTTCTGCGACTCAGGCGTTACGGTTTGTCGTTCCACAACCCCCATGTGACGGAGTGGTTCAATCGTCTGATCCCCATGCAAGTGGCGGAGCGGGAGAAATGTCGACTGATGCTGTACGTCGTCACCAGCACCACGCGATCACTGTCTGCCATGATCGAGGTGAGGGAACGTGGGTGTATCCCATCTGTTGTTAGTTCAAAGTTGTATTGTTGATTGTTTACGCGGATAAGGAGTCATTGTACATTTTCTTCATTTAATGGTTTTTTTAATTTAACGTTTTAAGCCCCTTATAGCCTGATTCCGCCCATGACATCCATTACTTTCTCCTACCAAGCCGTCTAAAACCGCCCCCGTACACCCACTTCGTTATGTATTTTGGAGTTAAAATTGCAATATCAAAAAATCAAAAATATCACATAACAAAAAAAACATTGTAAGTTAAACATTCTTCATTTATACACAAACCCTGAACATTTGAAGTCAATCCATCAAGTAGTTATTTTTTAATATATTTTTAAGCAAACTACCTCATTTTGGGCCCAGTTTACCAACATTAATTTGGTGGTTACAGGGAGTAGAGTCATCATTTTAATCGGGGTTACAAGTGATAATGTGTATATGTTCTGCATGTTTCCGCTTCTCTGTATGTGTGTGTGTGTGAATCACACTTTTTGCTTGTTTTTAACTTTCTATTGTTTTTGTAAAGCGCATTGAGCTTTAAGGTAATGCGCTATATAAATTTCCTAAATAAATAAGTAGTCCAGGCATGCTCCTGAAATCAGAATTGAAAAAAGCTGATAGAAAGAGTCTTCGGGATTGGCCATCTTGTCATCCCGAACCAACGGTCTTATAAGAATCAAACATTTCTGCCAAAATTAATGGCAGATTAACTCTCTCAAGGCTACAGACGCCAGATCTGACCGATTTGTTTCTCACCATTGGCTCCCGTAGCGCTGAACGCCCGGTCTAGTAGTTTCACTTTCACTTTTGCCCTACCCACAATGCAATATACTAAGTTAGTTCTTCCTTTTACCTCAGTCTCGCTGGTCCACCCATTTTTGGCTTTTACAGCAAGGGAAAGCACCCACTAGTCTTTTTTGAACGAATTTTTCGAAGTGACCCCAAATTTTTTTTCTTCTTTCCACGTGACGTGCGCAGTATTGACTCGGCGCGATGCTCGGAGCGCCATTACGGATTTTTTTTTTTTTATTCCAATTCATGGTTTGTTGTGTGACAGTGTGTTAGCTTTGGAATGAAAATATCATCATTGCTATTCAAATATGCATCTTTCAGAAATTAAATGCGAGTTAGACTTTATTCTGGGTGATTTTTTTAAATAAAAGATTTGGTGTGACGTTCGGAGTTACTTCCCATCACTTGGTACTCAATATAGATTCTCGGTTCGATTGATCAGAGTGAGAGGGTTAAAACAAGATGGTAAATATGAAGTTCTAACACACACACCCGCCACCCATCCTGTATACACACACACATTGGAAAATATTTTTTAGCGCAGTCACCACTTCAGGATTGGGAAGATTCAGAGAACATAGAAACGTGTCATTTCATGATTGAGAGACTTTTACTTTCATCCATGGGAGAATCAGAGAGAAAGAAACAGAGAGAGAGTGAGAGTGAGAGAGACTTACATAGACACAGAGAAATATCGCCTGATCTAATGCTCTGCATGATTACCAGCATCACAAGATCGCTGTCAGGTGTGTTTGAGGTAGAGTCAGAGAAAGAGGGAGAGGGGAAAGAGAGAGGGGGAGAGACTATCAAAGAGAGAGATAGAGACGTCCTCTGATATGGTATGATTAGTATCATTGCAAGTATCACACAATCACTCTGCTGTAACTGTGGAGAGAGAGAGAGGGAAACAAAGAGAACGAGAGAGGGAGAAAGAGAGAGAACTGTCGTCTCTTCTTCTTCTTCTTCTTCTTCCTTCCTCGATCAGTCAGACAGCCTCCTGAAATAGTTCAGAAATAGTCAGGCCCAGCATGTCCGCTTTTGGCTGGAGAGAATCCTTTGTAGGGATTTCTAGAACCAAAGGGCAGGAGAATGGATGGACCAGTAAGTCTAGAAAGATAGCAGATGACAGTAAGCGAAGGGAAAAAGGCAAGAGTCAAACGAGAGCAGACCTGTTTACTCCACTCTTTTCGAGTAGTATTCTACTCAATTTGGACCTATACTACTCTTCAAAAAAAAAAGTCCAAACTGAAAATACTACTCTTTAATTCTTGATTACTACTCATTTTCAGTGAACATTATTTGATGGTTTAATGAATAAAACTTACACATTTTTAGCACCAAAAACTACTCATTTCAGCTATCCAGACTACTCAAGACTTGTTTAGGGGGTAAACAGGTCTGTGAGAGTGATATATTAGAGGATATTACAGGCTCAGAACTTCCAGAATGTGGGGAACTACTTGTATGAAAGACACCCCCCAGTATCCCCATGGGGAAGAAATGTCGTCTGATGTCATGCACC
>CM065705.1:5639021-5658683 GCA_017654935.2 Phymorhynchus buccinoides | reverse complement strand
CCTAAGGTCTCTAACGATCGTAGTCTCTACCAACACATTCGTGGTAAAAACGGCGATCATGGTTTATACTAGCAGAATCGCCGATTCTACACCAGATACGCGAGCTCTACGTGACACATACCCTACCTATCTACCCTACCTGCCAACCTACATTCATACATAACATAACGTACAGTACTTACCCTACATACCTACCTACATACTCATACCTAACATACATACACACCTACTCAAACATACATATATACCTACATACGTGCATACTACTTTTAAGCGAATTTGCATTGTATATGTCGCATCTCTGGACCGACTGTGTTGACGAGGACAGTGACCACGGTGAACGGGCGCAGACGATCAACCAGGCGACTAGATACATACATACATACATGCATACATACATCAATACATACATACATACCATACATCATACATCATAGCATATCATATATAGCATCATACATACATACATCACATACATACATACATACATACATACATACATACATCCATACATACATACATACATACAGACAGACAGACGAGACAGACAGACAGACAGACATACATACAGATAGACATACAGACAGACATGCAGACAGACATACAGACATACAGACAGACAGACATACAACATACAGACAGACAGACAGCCTTACCTTCAAAGCTGCCTTACTGAAGGGCAGAACATCTAACAGTCGGTCCAGCCAGATAGAACACAGACAGCCTTACATTCAAAGCTGCCTTCGTGAAGGGCAGAACATCTAACAGTCGGTCCAGCCAGATAGAACACAGACAGCCTTACCTTCAAAGCTGCCTTCGTGAAGGGCAGAACATCTAACAGTCGGTCCAGCCAGATAGAACACAGACAGCCTTACATTCAAAGCTGCCTTCGTGAAGGGCAGAACATCTAACAGTCGGTCCAGCCAGATAGAACACAGACAGCCTTACATTCAAAGCTGCCTTCGTGAAGGGCAGAACATCTAACAGTCGGTCCAGCCAGATAGAACACAGACAGCCTTACCTTCAAAGCTGCCTTCGTGAAGGGCAGAACATCTAACAGTCGGTCCAGCCAGATAGAACACAGACAGCCTTACCTTCAAAGCTGCCTTACTGAAGGGCAGAAGATCCACCAGTCGGTCCAGCCAGATAGCAAACGCGGTTTCAGACGCTGTCCTCGTGTCCTCGACTCCTGTCCTCAATTCGTATCTTGTCTTTGCCTTGCTCTCCGGCAACACCAAACTCACTCTCCCTTCCCTGGAAGACACCGCGTTCTGAATCACGCGCACCAAAGGGGCGTGCCCAAAATCCACGACCGACCGACAAAGTCGCAAAGCATTCATGGGCGCCGGTTCCACGGCCACGACTCGCCTCCCTTTCTTAGCGGCCTGCAGAGTGACTAGCCCTAGGTTTGCTCCAACGTCGATGATCGGCAGAGGGTTGCTGACTTTCAGGAATTTGGCGATTTCGTTTCGTTCGAAGTACTGCCCTTTCAGGGCTCGCTTGGTGGCTGAGGCGTCTTCCTCCGAAGAGTTGTAGATGTACATGGTGAACTCTCCATCCGGGGACTTCAGGGTCACTTTCCTCAGCTGGACATCAGGGTCGCAGTTGAGGGCAGCCCAGCCGTTGGCGTTTCTGGAAGCGAGCACCGCGTCCGCTACCGGATTCTGCGATCGCTCAGCGATGGTTCTAGACTTTTTGTCTGCTACCTTTGTGTTGGGTTGATCGGCAGGTCTGGAACCACGAATCGCTTCTTGTTCTTCTTCGCTTCTTTCTTCTTCTTCTTTTTCTTCCCTGGAAGTCCCAGGCTGGTCGATGTCCAAGGCGTGCGGTTGGTTCCAGCGTGGACTGAATGGATTAAGAGAAGCAGGGCGGGTTTGCTGGTGAGTCATGATGTACGCGACGAGGGCCACGATGATCAGGACGAGCAGCAGAAGAATCGCTGAACCTGATTTCCAGAGTCTGACGAGCCCCATGCCTGATGATTCTGAAATGAAATGTGGACAGTCGTGAGCCAGGAGAGATACAGTGGAACCTCCCTTATAAAGACCCTCCCATTATTAGACTCCCTCCCACATAAAGACCTACTTCTCTGAGACATTGCCCTTCTTTGTAAGTATTAAAAATTACCTCCCTTATAAGACCCTTCCCTTAGAAGACCTCATTTTGGATGATTTTTGAAGGTCTTATAAGGGAGGTTCCACTGTACTATAATTCTTCTTCTTATTGGGCGAAAGCCAGAAAATGTTTTCACAACCCCCCCCCCCAAAAAAAAAAAAAATGCTGATGGTGACTCCTGGCTTTGAGGATGCTATCATTGTAATGAAGTGGAAGCCAGAAGACGCTAACACATACATACTTAAGGAAGGCTGATGGTGCCTCCTGGCTTTGAGGATGCTATCATTGTAATGAAGTGGAAGCCAGAAGACGCTAACACATACATACTTAAGGAAGGCTGATGGTGCCTCCTGGCTTTGAGGATGCTATCATTGTACTCAGGTGGAAGCCAGAACACGCTGTCACATACATACTTAAGGAAGGCTGACGGTGCCTCCTGGCTTTGAGGATGCTATCATTGTACTCAGGTGGAAGCCAGAACACGCTGTCACATACATACTTAAGGAAGGCTGACGGTGCCTCCTGGCTTTGAGGATGCTATCATTGTACTCAGGTGGAAGCCAGAACACGCTGTCACATACATACTTAAGGAAGGCTGATGGTGCCTCCTGGCTTTGAGGATGCTATCATTGTAATGAAGTGGAAGCCAGAACACGCTGTCACATACATACTTAAGGAAGGCTGATGGTGCCTCCTGGCTTTGAGGATGCTATCATTGTACTCAGGTGGAAGCCAGAACACGCTGTCACATACATACTTAAGGAAGGCTGATGGTGCCTCCTGGCTTTGAGGATGCTATCATTGTACTCAGGTGGAAGCCAGAACACGCTGTCACATACATACTTAAGGAAGGCTGATGGTGCCTCCTGGCCTTGATCCCTGGTACAATGATACTACCATTAGGCACATAGCCTTAAAAGAACGATACTTCATACTGGCAGATAACCCTAGAACAATGATACTACCTTTCTGCATATTATAACCCTAGAACAATACTACCTTTTGGCATAGAACCCTAGGATGATACTACCTTTTGGCATGTAACTTTAGAATGATACTACCTTTTGGCATAGAACCCTAGAATGATACTACCTTTTGGCATGTAACTTTAGAATGATACTACCTTTTAGCATATAACCCTAGAATGATACTACCTTTTAGCATATAACCCTAGAATGATACTACCTTTTAGCATAGAACCCTAGGATGATACTACCTTTTAGCATATAACCCTAGGATGATACTACCTATTAGCACATAACCCTAGAATGATACTACCTTTTAGCATAGAACCCTAGGATGATACTACCTATTAGCATATAACCCTAGAATGATACTACTTTTTAGCATATAACCCTAGAATGATACTACCTATTAGCATATAACCCTAGAATGATACTACTTTTTAGCATATAACCCTAGAATGATACTACCTTTTAGCATATAACCCTAGAATGATACTACCTTTTAGCATATAATCCTAGAATGATACTACCCTTTGGCGTAAAACCCCAGATCAATGATACTACCTTTTGGCATAGAATCCTAGAAGGATACCACCTTTTGGCATATAACCGTAGAATAATGATATTACCTTTTTGGCACAGAACCCTAGAACACTGATACTAGAGAGAGAGAGACACGCTACACACACACACACACACACACACACACACATACATCACACACACACACACACACACACACACACAGACACACACACGCACGCACGCACGCGCGCACACACACACACACACACACACACACACACTCACACACACACACACACACACACACACACACACACACACACACACACACACACACACACACACACACACACACACACACACACACACATTTATCGACACCGACTTATTATATTCATCTGTCATTCAGTAAGCCATGGCAACTGAGTTGCACGGACTGACCACATACACCAACACACATACACACAAACGTTAGAGGATACACATACAAGTACACTCTCTCACACACACACACACACACACACACACACACACACACACACACACACACACACACACACACACACACACACACACACACACACACACACACACACAGTAACACATATACACATGCGTGTACAAGAACAAAAACGAAGGCGGAAGTGGTGGTGGGTTGCATGATGAGTGAGCAAGATAGCGGAGAGCAGATGAATGATTGAGTGTGGTGTGAGAGTTACATATTTGTTTAAATGTAAATTTTCTGTTTCGTGTTTTTGATTAATATTTTAATTTTAATTTTGATGTATTTTATCTTATTTTACACGGTGGAAGACAATTTTCCATGTGCGTTTGTACAATGCCAATGGACAATACAGAAACTTATGACTTATGACTTATGACTTATACCGAGATCTATATTACTTCCGCAAGCGAACCTGCGAGCTTGAGAGTAGGCTATTTACTAATTCACGTTTGTGTGTATGTGTGGTTAGTAAGTGTGTGTGTGTGTGTGTGTGTGTGTGTGTGTGTGTGTGTGTGTGTGTGTGTGTGTGTTACTCTGTGTGTGTGTGTGTGTGTGTGTGTGTGTGTGTGTGTGTGTGTGTGTGTGTGTGTGTGTGTTGTGTGTGTGTTACTCTCTCTCTCTCTCTCTCTCTCTCTCTCTCTCTCTCTCTCTCTCTCTCTCTCTCTCTCTCTGTGTGTGTGTGTGTGTGTGTGTGTGTGTTACTCTCTCTCTCTCTGTGTGTGTGTGTGTGTGTGTGTGTGTGTGTGTGTGTGTGTGTGTGTGTGTGTGTGTGTGTGTGTGTGTGTGTGTTACTCTGTGTGTGTGTGTGTGTGTGTGTGTGTGTGTGTGTGTGTGTGTGTGTGTGTGGTGTGTGTGTGTGTGTGTGTGTGTGTGTGTTACTCTGTGTGTGTGTGTGTGTGTGTGTGTGTGTGTGTGTGTTACTCTGTGTGTGTGTGTGTGAGTGTACCCGAGGTTCTCAAAACTGTCTTCTCACTTACATATAACAAGTACATGCAGTCTATGAATATTGTCCAGTGGCAGAGGCCTGATGTTTTTGATAGCCTAGACATGTCTGGTAACAATCTTTTTTTGCATTTTCCAGTAGTCTGGACCTTGTAGTTGAAGAATCCGTTGGAAGTTATCGCGACAACCTTTTGGCATTTTCATAATTCAAGATGGCGGCCAACATGGCTGCCATGGCCAAATAATACGGTTTGGACTAGTGTAGAGTGGCACAGTGGTAGCGCGCTCGCTTCGTGTCAAGTAAACCCGAGTTCGAACCTGGGTACAGGGGATTTTTCCTCTCAGTTTGCACTAGGCCTTGCGGTCTGAACGTGGAGTCTTTCGGATGAGACGATAAACCGAGGTCCCATGTGCCCATGCACTTAGCACACGTTAAACCCAGTGGCAACGAAAAAGTTGTCATTTGGTCAAAATTTACCCCCCCCCCCTTTTCCTTCCTCATCAGTCACACAAAAATCGCATGCACAAAATTAAAAATATCAAATAAAATTGGGTGGCGTGCCTCTGGCTGCGACGCGCTCTCCAGGTGGGAGGCGTCTCTGTGACTATAATGTACCTAACCTAACCTAACCTTCAAATATACATCATATAAAACTGAAATTGCAGTGTCAAGAGTAAACTTGCTATGGCATGAAGTTAGAATCTAAAATCCAGTTATATGTTTGTCCTCTTTTAAATTCAAAATGGCAGCCAACATGGCGGCCAAAAACTTACATAGTTGTCTACAACTTGTGAACTTCAATACCTACAACTATCATGTTGATGTCTAGGATGAGGCTTAGGGAGTCAAACAATCCATGTCCAGAATTAAGAATGATAATCGGCCACTTCTTACATCAAAATGGCAAACCAAGATGGCGACCAAGCAACTCTACTAGTTAAGACGCCGAAAATGCTGTATTTAGACATTAATGCATGTGACTGTAAAGGGTTTCTGGAATCGAGAAATTCATTTTTTAAGTAAAACAAATATTGTCAGATTAAGATGGCGACCACGTTGTCAAACAAATAACCAACATGCCATCAGTTCAAAATGGCGGCCAAGATGGCGGCCAAGCAACTCTACTAGTTAAGACGCCGAAAATGCTGTATTTAGACATTAATGTATGTGACTGTAAAGGGTTTCTGGAATCGAGAAATTCATTTTTTAAGTAAAACAAATATTGTCAGATTAAGATGGCGACCACGTTGTCAAACAAATAACCAACATGCCATCAGTTCAAAATGGCGGCCAAGATGGCGACCAAACAACTCTACTAGTTAAGACGCCGAAAATGCTGTATTTAGACATTAATGTATGTGACTGTAAAGGGTTTCTGGAATCGAGAAATTCATTTTTTAAGTAAAACAAATATTGTCAGATTAAGATGGCGACCACGTTGTCAAACAAATAACCAACATGCCATCAGTTCAAAATGGCGGCCAAGATGGCGGCCAAATTCTTCCATTAACTATAATTTATGAACTAGAACACATAAAATTATAATGTTGATATCTCGGATAGGGTTTACAGAGCCAAACAATTCATTTCTGACATTTAGAAAAAATTTCAATCACTTTTTATGTCCAAATGGCCGCCAACATGGCGATCAAGTAAATCCTCTAGCCATAACATTGAAAATACTGTGTACAAAAAAGTTGCAATTTGGAGCCTTTAAAGGGATTTCTTTGGCCAAGAAATCCATTTTATAAGTTAAACAGGAAACACATTATACCTCTATCTTTCAGTTCAAAATGGTGGCCAAGATGGCACAATAATTATTCCATTCGATGTAACGTGTGAATTACAGCACACAATGTTATAATGTTGGTGTCTAAAATAAGATGTGTGTCGTCAAGTAAACTAATTTCAATTGCAAAGATCATATTTTACCACTTAGTAAATCAAAATGGGGACCAAGACAACGACCAAGTAACTCCACTGACGACGAATTTCAAAATGCTGGGCATAAAATAATGTTGGTGTCTATAAGTTTCCTAAACTCAAGAAATATTTTTTTTTTAGAATTTGACAAATATGTTACTAGGGTAAGATGCTATGAAATGAGGACAACCAAACAGGTAAAATCGATAGGATTTCTTATGGATTTATAAAACATGGTTTTGGCTTCCCTGAACATCGTTGTTAGTACCAGAAATTGATTGTTTGACCCCCCCCCAACACTATTCTATACTAAAATTATGTTTGAATGCCTTGAAGTTCATAAAATATATCCAATGGTAGAAATTGGGCCGCCATCTTGGCCACCAGTTTGGATTCCAAAATGTTAGCTATATAACTGAAGTTTAATTCCGCATGTCCAGTCTACAGAAACGTGACACTTGACACTGCAATTATGATTTTATATGCTTTAAATTCGAAAAGTTAGAGAGAGTAGTGTTATCTATGAGACTTGGCAGCCATGCTGGCCGCCATCTTGAATTATGAAAATGCTAAGAGGTTGTCACGAGACCTTCCAACGGATGTTTTAACTACTTCATCCAGACTACTGAAAATACAAAGAAACGATTGTTACGGGACATTTGTAAGTTCGACCCCCTCTGCCACCGGACTAATATCATTCCCTTCACGCACTGAAGTTTTGTAACAACGAGTTTTGTATAACTCAAAGGGAACTCTTTTTAGCGTTCTACTAATCTTGTGTATGAACTTTGGGGGCATTTTTCTAATGCACTGAAGCGAGCAAGACAGAAGTCACACCCTTTAACAGAGCTGGAAGGTGTATGGAGTGAGTCAGAAAGTTGCCGGGTTGCTTCTTGCATGTAGAGATCTTCTTTCTACACCACTATCCAGGGACATATCATGCCATGTACTAACAGTGGTCATGCTCTGTTTCCCAATAAGCCTACCCCTCCCCCCTCCTCAAGGTGATCATGATTTGTGTGTGTATATGCGAGTGTGTGTGGCAAGTCAAGTCGAGTCAAAATGATCTTTATTGAGGATAAAGGAGTAAGCTTGACAGCTTTTTTCCATCTTGTCCTCAGAATGAAAAGTAATACGAAAGCAACTCGAAAAATAACTCAACATGCAAAACAAAGCATTCCAAAGTACTAAACATTAGCCTAATGATATAACGCATTGAAATAACTCTGTGTGTGTGTGTGTGTGTGTGTGTGTGTGTGTGTGTGTGTGTGTGTGTGTGTGTGTGTGTGTGTGTTACTCTGTGTGTGTGTGTGTGTGTGTGTGTGTGTGTGTGTGTGTGTGTGTGTGTGTGTGTGTGTGTGTGTGTGTGTGTGTGTGTGTGTGTGTGTGTGTGTGTGTGTGTGTTTCTAAGAAAATGAAAGGGGGCAAAGAAAACAAAAATAATATTAACTAACGCATCAATTATAGTAATCGTACAATTCCAGAGCTGGATACGACTGAAGCGATTTTGATAATGTCATGACTGTAAACTATATCTTTTAAAGTTCCTATTTTTGCTACTTGTATCCCAGACAAGCTGTATAGAGATGATTAAAATGGACATTCGAAAAGAATGTGTTGAACTGATAGTGGGTGACCACACGCGCATTCTACATCTTTAGAAAATTCGGTCTTCCATGAATGTAATCGAATTTTATAAATCAGGCTAGACAAAGATCTTGAACATGATAATAGTTTAGATTTTGAAGGAAGTTTCTCATTTAATTATATGCAATTTTCTAACATTGAATTTATTTCATGTTTTTCTAGTTTTAGTGAACAGTGCAGACAAATACGTTCCAAACGTACAGAGAACCTAATGTGTCACCACTTGAAGATCAACATAAGTTAGCTACAGCCCAGTATGTGACTAGAAGTCTTTCAGTGTCTAATTCAGTCAATAATGAAGTTTTTCTTGATTCAAAATTGATTTTCCTAAGAGGGCTCAAAATATTTCTTACTTACAACCTATTAGAAATTATACAGATGAATTATTTAAGAAATGTGACATCGATATTACATTAATTTCAAGTACACCGGTAATGCCTATTGTACCTCAGTGGGAGCATTAATTTTTGCTAACTTTGATACAGATTAATTATACTGCCTTAAAAAAAGATGATAATGTCAATCTTATAGCAGTTGAAGCCAAAGAACATCTAGAAAACACATACCCGTATCATCTTAAAATTTATACAGATGGTTCAGTTTTGGAATCATACACAGGCCCTTTCACCGCCAACGTCGCATTTTTGCACCACAATGATTTTTAACACCCATGTCACTAGAAGGCATCAAATCAGGGTCTGTTATTCAAAGATCCTGCTCTCTTCATTTTGGGAGGTGGGAGGTAAGTAAGCCTTACTTTAAATACGTCACAGAGGAATCCCCAATATTACAGACAGCATTTTGTCTCTACTCAGGTAAGCTTAATAGAATTTTTTTGCTGAAAAATAGCTGGCGGTGAAAGGGTTAAAAAAACACCCAACAATACATTTTGTCTAGGAAAGGGCTTTTCTTGTTTACTGCTGAATTTATGCCATTTTAATGGCCTTATCTTGGATAGCTGATACTGATATTGCGATTTATAGTATTTTACTTTGTGTTGACTCCAAATCTGTATTTTATAGTTTACAAAACTGGAATGCGAATTTTAGAAGATATTTAATTTTTGGTATAAAATACTTGATACATTCTATTATGTCCAAAGGAATTAATAGAGAATGTTGCTGGATTCCATGGCACTGTGGTATCTTTGGGAATGAATTAGCTGATAGATTAGCCAAAGAAGGTGCTAGTACAACATGTTCAGATGATCATGAATATTAGCGTGTGTGTGTTTGTGCGTGTGTGTGTGTGTGCGCGCGTGCGTGTGCGCGCAAGTTATTCAACATTAAAAGTTGGCCAAATGTGGTCATTTTTGTCCCCACTTCCGGTTGGCACTTCCTGTTCGAATGTATAACGAAAGCATTGCAATTTTAGTCTTGTATACTAAATATTGAAAATATGAAAGTATTCTGTGCAGCCGTTTTCGAGTTATTCAAGATTAAACTTTACGATTAAACATATTTCGGCCTAATTTTGGCCAATCGGTTTAATATTGAAAATGTGGCATTAGAATAGAGTCCTTCGATTTTCCTGCAAATGTCAGCGAAATCGCATGACAAATTTAAAAAATCCATATAAATGTAAATCAGTGAAAGTGGCACAACCGAATTTGCATACATTTCAATAACTCTTACAAATGCAATAGTATTGTACCTAAAGATCAAGATGGTATTATTACAAAAGCCCACCACGACACCCGTGTGATATGGAGAAGCTGCCAAAGTCTTATAATTTATGTTTTCTTAAGATTACATTACTCTTTCCAGACAGAAAGAGAGAGAAAACAGAGAGAAAACTTGAAAACTTATACTTTATTTTCCAAGGATATAGATTTTAGGCAAAGCCTATTCTTCCAATCTTTCCTTGATACATATATACTAACATAGAACATAAACGTGGCAAGGCGTACTATTACACATACAGAGCTGAACCACAGGTAACAAAGCAGGTGATATTGTGATATTGGTAAAAGGTTAAGATATGGATTTATAAAACTTGTATACATACATGCATTATTATTATTATTATTATTCTATTACTCGCGCGTGCATACATACAAGAGAGAGAGAGAGAGAGAGAGAGAGAGAGAGAGAGAGAGAGAGAGAGAGAGAGAGAGAGAGAGGGAGAGAGAGAGAGAGAGAGAGAGAGAGAGAGAGAGAGAGGGAGAGAGATAGAGAGGGAGAGAGAGAGATAGAGAGAGAGAGACTAACATAAAATGAGAAAAAGAGGATGTGGGACAGAGAGAAAGAGAGAGAGAGATAACGAAAGACAGACAGAGACAGAAACAGAATACAAACAGAGACAGACGCCGAGAAGAAGACTCACCGTTGAATACTTTGAAGCTGTGCACTTGGTTGAAACAGCGTTTTACCTCACGAATGTCGCAAAGCTGTGCACCTGCATGATGAAACCAACGAAGCGACCAACACGAAACGAACAGACAATACCTATAGGACTAGTCTGTAATAATATAGGCAGAAAGGAGAACTGAACGGAACACACCGAACAGAAACTCGATAGGCACGAATGCACACACACACACACAAACAAACACACACGCGGCGCGCGCACACAGACACTGACAGTGCAGTGACACACACACAGACAGCGACACACACACAGTGACACACACGCACACAGACACACACACAAACACAGTGACACACACACACATAATGACACACATAGTGACACACACAGTGACACACAGTGTGACACAAACATTTACACAAACATTGACACACACACATAGTGACACACAGTGACAGTGACAAACATACTGGTAGTGCAGTGACACACACTGACAGTGCAGTGACACATAGTGACACATACAGTGACACACATAGAGTGACACACATAGTGACACAGACAGACAGTAGCACACACACACACACTGACACACACACTGACAGTGCAGTGACGCACACAGTGACACACACACACACAGTGACACACACACGTACACACACACACACACACACACACACACACGTACACACAACAACAACAACAACAACATACAGTGTTTATACGGCGCTGAATCTTGATAGAAATCAAATCAAAGCGCACACACACGTTAGCATTCAAAGCGCATTCAAACAAAAACGCAATACAAAGCGAACACACACGGATAACATAAATGGAATATAGCAGAAACAGACCTAATGGCAAGAGAGAGAAGATAAAGAGAGAGGAGCTTTAATGACGGAGGAACAGGTGGGTTTTGAGGTTAGCTTTGAAAGCAGAGAGAGTCGGTCGTTGACACACACACACACACACACACACACGTACACACACACGTACACACACACACACACAGACACACACACACAACCCTATTCAAGCCCTTGGCACGCCTTGTACTGTAGTTTCCCAGAATAAACTAGGGGGAGGGGGGGGGGGGGGGGGGGGGGGGGGGGGGGGGGGGGGGGGGGGGGGGGGGGGGGGGGGAGGGGTGGGTGGGTGGGTGGGGGGGGGGGGGGGGGGGGGGGGGGAGGGGGGGGGGGGGGGGGGGGGGGGGGTGGGGGGGGGGGGGGAGGGGGGGGGGGGGTGGGGGTGGGGGGGGGGGGGGGGGGGGGGGGAGGGGGAGGTGCGCCTTTCATACGAATAGTTTAACTGGATGCCTCGTGCCTCAATACGGGGAGCTGGACGACTCCGCCCTTTCCCCATGGGGATAACATGGGGGAGGGGGAGAGGGAGGGGGAGAGGTCGTCTTTCATACGAATAGTTTCCCCACCTTCTGCTGGAAGTTGTTATGCTTATAGCTTCCCTCTAATCTCTCCCGCTAGTCTTTGACTCTGCCTTTTCCCTTTGCTTAGGCCGGCGCCACCACACGCGTGAAAATCGTGCGGGGGATGCGATCCGACTGAGCCAGGTGAGTCAGAGTGAAACACTTCCGTTTAAAGATCATGTTGCTATTCTCGCTCACTATGATATACCTCCAGTAGAGCCAATACATGAAATTCACGCGAATCATGACTCACGTCGTCACGATCGCATCGCATTCAGATCCGAATCGTATGCAGTGTAGCAGGCTCTTTGTTGTCATCTACTGTCTTTCGGTCGTACTGGTCCATTTTCCTGCGTCTGCCCCCCCCCCCCCCCGAACTCCTATCTACAGTGTGTGCGCGTGTGCGTGCGCGTGCGTCTCTGTGTGTGTGTGCGTGTGTGCGTGCGTGTGTGCGTGCGTGTGTGCGTGCATGCGTGTGTGTCTTCGAAAGAAGAAGAAGAAGAAGAAGAAGAAAAAGAAGAAGAAATAATCAGTATCCACACACACACACACACACACCTTTCTTGTCTAATATCACTTTAAGTGAAAAGACATTACATGAAAGAACAACAACACACACACACTGACTCTGTCGAAAGAAGAATAAGAATAATTGAACTAAAAAACATCAAAACGCTACACTCACACAAGCACATGAAGGTGAAATACACACTACACACGGCGAATAAAACCAAATTTTCGTCTTTAAAAAGACTTTGACGAGGTGACAACACACTAAACTTAACAATGACGGCAGTGTCATTGAAAGAAGAAGAAGAAGAAGAAGAAGAAGAAGAAGAAGAAGAAGAAGAAGAAGAAGAAGAACAACAACAAACAACAACAACACACACACACACACCTTTTCTGGTCTAATATCACTTTTAGTGAAAAGACATTACATTAAACAACAACAACAATAACTCACACATGCGAGCGCGTGCACGCACTCACGCATGCACACACGCATACACACACACACACACACAAATACGCATGTCAATACATGTTTTATTTATCATTTATGTTCAACACATGTAAGCGGACACCTAGTCTAACTCTCGTCGTTCATACATAAAAGAGAGAGAGAGAGAGAGAGGATACATTCAATGACATCAGTTCGTCTATGCGTCTATCTAAGATCTACTGATTCTATCTATGTCTAACAAAGATCACATTTGACATGACCTTGTTTTTCTTAAAAAGAGAAATCAAACTTGCGCACGCACAAACTAGCTATCAACTATAATAGCAACTGTATAATATGCATGTGCATAAACTCACATATGCGGGCACACACACATGCGTGCACGTGTTCTCACACACACAAGCATGCATACGCGTGTGCCTACACACATACATACGCGCGTGCGCGCATTTAGCATTAATCCAGGTTTTTTCTCAGTATGTGGTAAAAATGCATGTCATAACAGTACAGTAGAACCTCCCTTATAAGACCTCCCATTATAAGACTCCCTCCCACATAAGACCTACTTCTCTGAGACATTGCCCTTCTGTGCAAGTATTAGAATTACCTCCCTTATAAGACCCCTCCCTTATAAGACCTCATTTCGGATGGTTTTTGAAGGTCTTTTAAGGGAGGTTCCACTGTACAACCAAACAACAATAAACAAAATGCACAATCATTGTGTGTTGCCTGTCTGGCGTTTCCGACAATAACTGCCAGATAGCAGAGAGGGGCAGCTGCTATTCCGGAGAGGCTGGGCTACAATTTGTTTATTAGTGGAGAAGCCTTGCCCAGGGTACATCCCCACTCTCTCTCTCGGCCAAACAAGGGATCTGAGGACGAGAGTTGGCGCTGGGGAAGGTCCCCCAAAGGCCAACCAATCCCATTGGCTGCAGCATTAGAGCCAGTGCAAATCCGCCCCCCCCCCCCCGTTTCCTAGTTAAGAGTCGAAAATCATTATAGTACAGCTCTCATTTACTATTGGCCCTTTCTACAGGCTAATGTCAAAAACTGGTGATAAAAGTCATTTAAGTAAAAATGTTTTTACAAAAATACCACCACACCCACCCAAAACACACACACATAACAACACACACACATAACAACACACACACACACACACCTTGTTAGCTTATTCTTTAACCCTCAATAAAGATCATTTTTGACTTGACTTGACTCGACTCGACACACACACTGACTCATACCTCTACAAAGAAAAACAACTCAGCAAAATGAACATTGTAAAGTCAGGCTCGAGTTCTTTCCCTTTAAACAAATTTCAACGCTAGCGTTGCATTGCGTCAACAGGATTAGAATCAAAACATGCAAAACAACCCCCCCAACCCCACCCCCTCACAAAACAACAACAAAAAACACTCACACAAAATTACCACCACGTGTTCTAATGAAGACCTCAATAAAATAAAAACTTTTTTTTTTATGGAGACTGCTTGGTTGTGAAAAGGGGACGCAACTGTGTTTTCTATGTTGTTTGAAAAACAACATTTCTGTTGAAATCTTACATGATCTGTTTTGTGAAGAAACTTTTTAATTTGTTATGATCTGTTTTGTCTCGTCAATAAACTAACGTCACTCTGCACTTGGTGTGTGTTTGTTTGTGTGGAACTTTGTATTACGATTATTCATTATTTTTAGTCGGGATACGTTCATTGTTAGGGGAAGACGGGGTAAAAAGCGCATGGGCGGGTAAGAAGCCCACCCCAATTATCTCATGAAATGAAGCAAATTTCAGTCTCATTTTGCCCATGAGACGAGCGTTAATGTCTAGCATTCGTCTCATGGGCAAATTTGACTGAAATTTTCTTTATTTCATGAGATAATTGGGGTGGGCTTCTTACCCGCCCATGCGCTTTTTACCCCGTCTTCCCTTATGAAAACATTTTTGTTTTGACACAAACATTTCAACAACAACAACTCAACTTTTACTTTGTCCTCATAAAAACATGGATAATTTTCTTGCGGACACGTCAAATATACACACAAGAACCCAAACAATTTATAAAAGAAGAACTTGTAGCTACATGCTTTAACAGTATTCTTTCACACTTCACACGCCCCGCTCACTTTAACAACTGCACGCCCGCTTGTGAGCTCACTTTCAGACAACCCTCCACCCTTCCCACCAACATCCCACCTCATCACAGCGCTTTGGCAATAAAACATTATAGACCCTATTTGAACTATCAAACCAAAACATCTCTCTCTATATCACTCTCTCTCCCCACCTCTCTCCCTTATTTTCCCCCTCTCTCCTCTTCTCTCTCCATCCCCTCCCCCCCTGTCTCTCCCTCACCCTCTCCCACCATCTACCCCCCTCTCTCTTCGGCAATAATACAATGAGCTAAAATGAACAAAATCATACGTACACACGCCTAATAAAAGATAACATAATGAAAAAAATAGTTAGACTAAAAGCAATCACAGGTATCAATACATTTATCAGCATAAAACAGCAGAAAAACTAAATACAAACTCCATTAAAAAAAAAAAAAACCCACGTCGAGATCATCAGGGAAAAACACCCTTTACAGAGATCGCAACACTCACTTTGCTCTGGTTTCCCAGAAATCAAACCGTCAAGAAAAATCGTATAAAAACAACAACCCAAAAAACATACAACAATAACAACGCCAACGATTAAAAATAAAATAACCCCCCAAAACGACCTTGAAATTCTGAGAACAAGAAACACGCATGATATAGTAGACTCTATATGGGGGTCATGAGAAACTTGGAATCTCGGGAAACTCCGAATGTTTCCGGAAGAACATTCTATAGTTTTTCAAAAGTTGAAAGTTCGGTGTGCGCCTCCTCTCATTCTCTCTCTCTTTTGTGTGTGTCTCTCTCTCCCCCCCCTCTCTCTCTCTCCCCACTCTCTCCCCCCCCCCTCTCTCCCCCCCCCTCTCTCTCTCCCCATTCCCTCTCTCTTTGTCTTTCTTGATATCTCTTTACATCTCTCTTTCTCTCCTTCCCTCTCTCTCTCTTTGTCTCTCTTGATCTCTCTTTCTCTCCTTCCCTCTCTCTCTCTCTCTCCCCCCTCCCTCTCTCTTTGTCTCTCTTTACATCTCTCTTTCTCTCCTTCCCTCTCTCTCTCTCTTTCTTGATATCTCTTTATATCTCTCTCTTCTTTCCTTCCCTCTCTCTCTCCCCCCTCCCTCTCTCTTTGTCTCTCTTTCTCTCCTTCCCCCTCTCTCTCTCTCTCTCTTTCTTGATATCTCTTTACATCTCTCTTTCTTTCCTTCCCTCTCTCTCTCCCCCCTCCCTCTCTCTTTCTCTCCTTCCCTCTCTCTCTCTCTTTCTTGATATCTCTTTACATCTCTTTCTCTCCTTCCCTCTCTCTCTCTCTCTTTGTCTTTCTTGATATCTCTTTACATCTCTCTTTCTCTCCTTCCCTCTCTCTCTCTCCCCTCCCTCTCTCTCCTCTCTCTCCTTCTCTCTCTCTCTCTCTTTGTCTTTCTTGATATCTCTTTACATCTCTCTTTCTTTCCTTCCCTCTCTCTCTCTCTCCCCTCCCTCCCTCTCTCTTTTTCTCTCTCTCTCTCTCTTTGTCTTTCTTGATATCTCTTTACATCTCTCTCTCTCCTTCCCTCTCTCTCTCTCTTTGTCTTTCTTGATATCTCTTTACATCTCTCTTTCTCTCCTTCCCTCTCTCTCTGTGTCTCTCTCTCTCTTTGTCTTTCTTTACATCTCCCTTTTTCTCCTCCCCCCCCCCTCTCTCTCTCTCTCTCTCTCTCTCTCTCTCTCTCTCTCTCTCTCTCTCTCTCTCTCTCTCAAGCAAGGTTTTCTATAGCATGCAGCTACTTGCTTGGGAAAAAAATAATAATTCAGAATCTACCCAAAAAAATTGGAAATTTGAAGTTTCCCCTGAAAAAAAATCCATAATTATGCATTATTACAAACTCCTACATTATTGCCAAAGAACATAAAGGCCGTGTTTCACTGTGTGAGGGAATCGCGCGAGTCGGTAAATCATTGTGTAACTTTGTGCGTCAACAAATCTTTACTCCACGATTATTGCTTTTAACGAATAGTTTTATACTCACACACACGCACGCACACGCACACGCGCACACACACACACACACACACACAGAGTCACTCAGACACAGACTTAGAATTTTTTTTTCGCACACGCACACGCACACACACAGAGTCACTCAGACACAGACATAGACAATTTAAAAAAAAAGACTTTTTATATTGTGTTTTGACGCCTAAACAATCTGATTACATAAATAGTATTAATAAATAAATACTTAGTGGATCATAATAATAATAAGACGTTTAGTTGTTTTTGTTTACTGATTACAATTGAAAAGCTAAATATGTGTACTTAGCAATTACACGTAAGTACACTTTCATCTGTTTTGATTATCGATACCAAAAAAGAAAGAAAAAAAAAGTTTTACTAGGGGAAGACGGGGTAAAAAAGCGCATGGGCGGGTAAGAAGCCCACCCCAATTATCTCATGAAATGAAGCAAATTTCAGTCTCATTTTGCCCATGAAACGAGCGTTAATGTCTAGCATTCGTCTCATGGGCAAATTTGACTGAAATTTTCTTTATTTCATGAGATAATTGGGGTGGGCTTCTTACCCGCCCATGCGCTTTTTACCCCGTCTTCCCCTAATCATTACTCAAAAAATTAAACAACAATAATAAAAAAAGACTGCTTACAATCTAAAAAGAATTAAACAACAAGAAAAACAACGGTTACAACCTAAAACGCACGCACACACGCACACACACACAGGCGCGCGCGTGCGCACGCACGCACACACACACACACACTAAAACTCAAGTGCATGTGATTTTCAGGCCCATTTACACAGCACTGCTCTCGAACATAAAGGCCATGCTTTAGGCCATGTACACACATAAGCGGGACATTCCATGCGGAAACCTGTGCGCAATCCATAAATAAGTGAAACAAAGAAGGGAAAAGATTTGCGCACATGTCGGAATTTCCCCTATATGCGTAAACTTGTATCCTTATTTCTTCCACTTATTTAGGGTTTTCTGTACGGAACTTACGCGTCTAATGTGAACCCGGCCTTAATCTCAAAGCGAATCATACCGCACGCGTCACTCACTCCAAGGACCCTAAGCATGGATCCTATATTACTTAATGTAGGGTCCATGTAATGTAGGATCCATGCTCACTCACATCATCATATCATTTTTTACTACGTTTAAAGCTAACTTCTGTTTGCACAACGGTCATTTGGCCATCCCGCGAGTTCACCTGGAGACATATGGCAAGCGTTCTTTTTCTTTTGCTGGCCCTACTGTTTTTAATTCGTTACCTTTAGCCCTTCGTAATGCACAAACGTTTAACGCTTTTAAATCAGGCATGAAGACCTTCTTATTCCATACCTATTTTAACCATGATTAATCTGACGTGTATCAACCGTCAACCTGCTGATATGTCTTATCCCAAACGGTGTGTGTGTGATAGCGTGTGTGTAGGTGAGTGCGTGCGTGCGTGTGTGTGAGTGAGAAGGCGCGAGAGAGTGGAGGGTGTGCTTTTTTTTTATTTTTTAGGGGGGGAGACAGCGCGGGGTAATGTTTTCTAATGATATCTTGTTCTTACGATGTCAAAGTTCTTTTTTATGTTTTAATCTTGTATGTCTCCTTTCCTGTTGGTTTTTATCTTTGTAATAGCGCCTGGAGCCTCGCGAGGGACAGGCGTCACTTTTTAAAATGAAATAAATTATTATTATTATCATTATTGCTTTTTTTTGCATTTCTTTGTGCTCAATCTTCTTTCTTATACAAACACATAACCAGCCAGCCAGGAACACAAAACCCGGACAAACACCACCGAAAACATGATCAACTTCGCGCTAAAGGCGGCTGGTCACGAATTCAAACGACGACGCCATTTTTATACCATGACGTCATTAGGCCGCCGTCTTCGTGTCGTTGCGTGACGTCAGCACGGCGTCAGCGGCCTTTCGGATGACGCTCCAGGCAAACTGGATGTCTGATGGCTGGCTCTGGGGACTGCAGATGGCCAGGCGGAGAAAGAACACCCCCTTCATCTCGGAAGGGACCAGGTGGATTTGGCCCTCCGCGTTCAAATCCCTCAGCAGCTTTTCCGAGATTTCGTTGGGACCCTGAGGGATAAAAGAATAAAACAAACAATCAATCCGTCCATCCATCCATCTATAAATCATCCGTCTATCCATCTATAATGCATCCGTCTATCCATCTATCCATCCATAATTCATCCACCCATCCATAAATCACCAATCATCCATAAAACATCCATCTATAAATCATC
>CM065705.1:5631521-5636521 GCA_017654935.2 Phymorhynchus buccinoides | reverse complement strand
ACGCACACACACACACACACGCACACACACGCACACACACAGACTACACGTCACCTTGAGTCTGAAACAGACCAGTCCCAGAACGACCTCAGCGGAGATCTCAAATCTGGAGTCACTTTTCACCATGGACTCAAACTCGTGAGCCAAACGCACGTCCTGTTAGAACACACACACACACACACACACACGCACACGCGCGCACGCACACACACACACACACACACACACACACACACAACAAAACAACTATAATTGAGAGAATATAATAATATAAGAGAGAGAGAGAGAGAGAGAGAGAGAGAGAGAGAGAGAGAGAGAGAGAGAGAGAGAGAGAGAGAGAGAACTCGAAATGTTTAATGATGATAACTGAATAAGTAACAATACTTCTTTTCACCAGGTCCTCTAAAAATAAAAAAATGAACACAAATACGAATAAACAAACAAGTAGATCAATCAATCAAACAATCAATCATCAACTACTACGCAACAACAAATTATGTAATGGTTCACACGTAAATTACAGAGAGAGAAAGAGAGAGAAAGAGAGAGAGAGCGAGAGAGAGAGCGAGAGAGAGAGAGAGAGAGAGAGAGAGAGAGAGAGAGAGAGAGAGAGAGAGAGAGAGAGAGAGAGAGAGAGAGAGAGAGAGAGAGAGACAGTCTGTGGAACACATAGAAACAGGTCAAGAAAGACAGATGCACCTTTCGGATGTCCTCTTGCAGTTTTTTCTGCCCAATCAGTCGAAGCACAAACCAGATCTTCAGGGAGCGGAACTTCCGACCCAAAGGAATCTGCCAATGCTGGAAATACAGACACACAGACACACATTAATACGCATAATAAATATGCACGCACGCACGCACAGACACGCGCACAAACGTAGAAGCTGATACGCAGGCAAGAAAACGAACACAAAACAGAAACCAGAGGCGCAGAGTGGCACAGAGGTAACACGTTCGCCTCGTATACAATAAACCCGAGTTCGAACCTGGGTACAGGGTATATTTTTCTCTCACTCTGCACTAGGCCTTACGGTCTGAATGTGGGAGTCTTTCGGATGAGACGATAAACCGAGGTCCCGTGTACCCATGCGGTGCGCGGACAAAAGCCCACCGGACAAAAGCCCACCGAACAAAAGCCCACCTCGTTATATGGGAAAACGGACAAAAGCCCACTTTGTCTCTCTCCAGACATTGTCTCTTTCTTTCTCACTCTGTCTCTCTGTGTTTCTATGTCTCTCTAGATATTGCCCCTGTCTCTCTACGACTCTCTCTCTCTCTCTCTCTCTCTCTCTCTCTCTCTGTGTCTGCCTCTCTCTCCAGTGTCTGTCTCTCTTTCACGGATCGGGTGGGATACATATCTATATCCTTGGTTGTCAGTCTGTCTGTTCGACTGTCTGTCTCTCCCAACTCTCGCACTCTCTCTGCCTCTGTCTGTTTGTCTCTCTTTCTTAATTAGAAGTGAATTCGGGATTCTCTTTGCTCTCAGCTACAACTCTTTTCATAGGTGTGCCCCCCTCTCTCTCTCTCTCTCTCTCTCTCTCTCTCTCTCCTCCCCCCCTCTCTCTCTCCCCCCCTTTCTCTTTCCCCCCCCTCTCTCTCTCTCTCCCCCCCTCTTTCTCTCCCTCCCCCCCCCCCTCTCTCGCTCTCCTCTCTCTCCCTCTATTCCACTCACTCTGAAGTCAGGCACGAGTTCTTCTCTTGTCATGTTTCAGATACAGGGGATCTCACATCGAAGGCGTACCGTAAATCCCCCCCGTCTCTCTCTGCACCCTGCAACATGCCCCTCAAAATGTGCGACTGGGAATTCTCTCCCTTGATATACATTGTTCATTTCATGAATTGGGCAAAGCATTAATCTTTGCCCATTTCATGAAATAGGTACGCAATACACACTCCAGACACACATGCTCTCTACATCCTACACATGCAAATGCATACGCACGCTCTATATACGCGCACGGGCACATACCCCACTGACTCACACACACACTCGCACGCACGAGTTCTTGGTTGTCATGTTTCACACACGCAGGATTCACATCAAAGGTGTAACGTACACGCCCTGTGTTTTGCATCCTGCAAAATACCCAAAAACGGAGAAATGTTGCACATACATTGCATTCTCACATGCCCACAGGAGAACACAGACACACATACGCACGCTACACATGCAAATGCATACGCACGCATATATACGCGCACGCACATACACACACACACACACACACACACACGCACGCACGCGCACACACGCAGGATTCACATCAAAGGTGTAACGTACACGCCCTGTGTTTTGCATCCTGCAAAATATCCAAACGGAAGAAACATGCCCATACATGCATTCACACACAGAACAGGGACGAGCACACACACACACGCACACACACACACTGAGACACACACACACACACACACACACACACACACACACACACACACTCAATCACTCACACCCACACTCACCCACCCCCCACCACATCCACACCCACATACCCCCCACCCCACACCACACGCACTCACACCCACCCAGCCACACACACTCATACCCACACCCACCCACACACGGTCTTACCAGAGAGCGGAGCAGTCAAACATGACCTTGAGCCATTTGTGAGGGTTGAAGTTGAAGGACATAGCATACTGCAACAACAACAACCACACGTCAGTATTAACGTAGCTATTAGGCATACATAGTTTTAAGTAATCTATAGTCACAGAGACGTATCTGTGAAATTCGGGTTGCTCCCACCAGGAGAGCGCGTCGCAGCCAGAGGCGCGCCACCCAATTTTTATTTTGTTTTTGCATGCGATGTTTGTGTGACTGATGAGGAAGGAAAGGGGTAAATTTTGACCAAATGACAACTTTTTCGTTGCCACTGGGTTTAACGTGTGCTAAGTGCATGGGCACACGGGACCTCGGTTTATCGTCTCATCCGAAAGACTCCACGTTCAGACCCTAGTAAGGCCTAGTGCAGAGTGAGAGGAAAAATCCCCTGTACCCAGGTTCGAACTCGGGTTTACTTGACACGAAGCGAACGTGTTACTACTGTGCCACTCTACACTCTGAATGTGGAGTCTTTCGGATGAGACGATAAACCGAGGTCCCGTGTGCCCATGCACTTAGCATACGTTAAGCCCAGTGGCAACGAAAAAGTTGTCATTAGGTAAAAAATCAACATACATCCATCCACCCATCCATCGATCCATCCACATATGTATCCATTCATTCGTCCATCTACTCGTAATGACGACTCGATTAATATTTCAACTAACGCATACTTCAAGAACAACAACAACAACAATAACAACACGTCAGCATTGACGTAGGGGAATCAATCACTCGCTAACTATGTCCATTTATCCATCGATTTTGTTATCAATCAATCAGTCAATCAATCAACCAATCCACTTTTTTTGTTGCTGTCCCATCTTCTGGGCCGTACAGTGGCGTTGCTCCCACACCACCCATTCTGAGTCCCAACTCGCAGCCACACCTCCGCACGTTCAGGTCGCAGAATCCAAGACCAGCAGTCCAAGTGGGGACGAATCTATGTTAGGCCGTCAGGAGGCAACCAACCGAGGAGACACTGCACTGCTGCTGAGTCACTTCGGTGGAGTTCAGTGGAGCCTGTTCAGGACACCACCTACTAAGCCCCCTACTGACGACACTATTCTCTTAGTCGCAGAGCCAGCGTGAGTGAGGTCCTCCTCCGAGGGCGCCACCATGACCGTCCACCGACAGCTCCCCAGAACACACTGCTCCCCATGACTTTGACCCGAACGCACCAAGGCATAGATTGGATTGGAAACCGCAACTGAGGTCACCATGAGAGCATGGCTTGCAAAGCCACAGAATTTGTCCATTCACTTTCTATTAATCAATTCATCTGTCCATCCATTTCGTTACCAATCAATCAACATTTTCAACATTTTCCACCTCCTCCTCTCTCTCTCTCTCTCCTTTCCCCCCCTCCTCTCTCTCTCTCTCTCTCTCTCTCTCTCTCACAGCATTGTGTGCAGTTGATTATTGTGATCGTATTGTAAGCAGAACTACATTAATGTTTCTTTGTTTATAAATTTTTTTGGATATTTACTAATATAGCTTCTTTCTGTTTATTATTGCCATGTTCACTGTAGCCCAATCATGAGGGGCTGTGGCCTTAGTGATTAACATTTCCGAATCTCTCTCTCTCTCTCTCTCTCTCTCTGCATTGTATTGTGGCCTATGTCCGATGTGCAATTAAAATAATGTTAGTGTTCAGTGTTATCTCTCTCTCATATGTTATACACGTTATTATTTTTTACCCCGTCCCCATGCCAGCACAGTCATACGCTAGTAGGCTCAATTTCCTCTTTCCCAATATAATAGCAATTATTTTTTTTTGCATGCGATTTTTGTGTGACTGATGAGGAAGGAAGGGAGGGGGGTAAATTTTGACCAAATGACAACTTGTTCGTTGCCACTGGGCTTAACGTGTGCTAAGTGCATGGGCACACGGGACCTCGGTTTATCGTCTCATCCGAAAGACTCCACGTTCAGACCTCAAGGCCTAGTGCAAAGTGGGAGGAAAAATCCCCTGTACCCAGGTTCGAACTCGGGTTTACTTGAGACGAAGCGAACGCGCTAGATGATGAAAATCCGTTTAACGTCCTCCGGTCTGAAACATACATATGGGACATTAGTAGATATAAAGATGGTGGGAACGATCCTGGAGGCAATGCCCCCGGAGGCAGTGCAACTCCAGGAAAGTCCCAAATTTTTAACGATACATATGTAGATGTAAGTATAAAGTTATTGTATAGGTTAGTTACATCATAGTCACAGAGGCGTCTCTGTGAAATTCGGGTTGCTCCCACCTGGAGAGCACGTCGCAGCCAGAGGCGTGCCACCCAATTTGTTTTTATAATTTTTTTTTTTTTGCATGCGATTAGTGACATGGGTGTTTAAATCAATGTGGTACCGAGTGGCTACAATGGCAATGCAAGGGTTTTAACGATTT
>CM065705.1:5606521-5621521 GCA_017654935.2 Phymorhynchus buccinoides | reverse complement strand
CACGCACGTAAAGTTCTCATCCCTAGCTGATGCGGAATACAGACGTTTCGTACCCTGGACGTTTCGTACAAAGACGTTTCGTACCCTGGATTGGTCGTTTCGTACATTATTTTCAAGACATTTCGTACATGAACTTAGCGTTTCGTACACAAGACATTTCGTACACAGGCGTTTCGTACACAAGACATTTCGGATAACGGTGTCACGATAAATAAGTACCTGCCATGAAATATCTACCTCGGCATGAGAATTATAACCATCCAACCCTAACCCTATCCCTAGCCACGGAAATAACCAAGAAAGTTTTCATTTCTAACCCTAACCCTATCCCTTTCCCGGGCGTTATATCCTAACCCTATCCCTGTCTAACCCTAACCCTATCCCTAGCCACGGAAATAACCAAGAAAGTTTTCATTTCTAACCCTAACCCTTTCCCGGGCGTTATATCCTAACCCCCCTATTCCTGTCTAACCCTATCCCGACCAGCAGAAAGGGGTAGGAGTAGCAGTGAGTTCAAAACTTGAAAACAAAAATCATTGGCGCCCAGACTGCAGATAGCTTTCTGTCATTTCGTACACAGGCGTTTCGTACATTTTGGTGTTCGAAACGTCCACAGACTGGCTATATGGCTCCCCCCTTCCCACCAAGTTTTAGAGATGTTTTGCTTGTGTACGAAGTGTCCAAGTGTGTACGAAGTGACTAAGACGAAACGGTCATGAGGTACGAAACGATCAGACGAAACGTCTAAGACGAAACGTCCAGGGTACGAAACGTCTGTATCCCAGCTGATGCCACTTGTACCATAGTAGTTGCTTCGGCTGTTGGGATGATCCCTGGAGTCTTTAAGCCAGGGAACGACAACAGCAACAACAACAACACTTCTCATATTTCTATTCTTCCTCCCTCTTTTCCTCCTCATCTAACAAACAGACAAACAGACATGCACGCATACGAACAGACAGACGTACACAGAGATAGTCAAACAGACTTCTTCTTCTTCTGCATTCCCAGTCCAAAAGGCCATAATGGCTAAAGTACGTATATGTGTCCGTTTTCAGTCTTCACTGGTCTCCCGGCTGCGTACAGCCGACACATTCCGATTTCGGAGGAGCTCAAAAGAGAAAAGTTATTTGGACGAATTTTTTTTTGGGGGAAAGGCAAGGAAAATGGGCCAAATAGTCAGACAGATAGTAGACCATAGAAAACAAAGAAGTCAAAAACAGTGGCAGATTAGAGGAAGTTACAAGCACAGAACTTCCAGAAAGCGGGGAAACTATTTTTACGAAAGACCTCTTCCACCCGGTATCCCCACGGGGAGAGACTCGTGGAGGGGTCGTGGTCGTCCAGCTCCCCGTATGGAGGCACGAGCTAGAGGCATCCACCCACTGCCCCGAGTCAAAGAGACCAACTGACCCAGGAGAAGCCGATGCAGGCGATGGCGTTACACAGCATGTCAGCCAGCATGGAAGGGTAGGAGCAGGACGTAGGGAAGTAGGCGAAGAACTTGGGAGACTGCCAGTGAGTAACCTGAAATTCATCAGTAAGACAGATAGAAAGATTAAAAGTGATCTTTGCCTAATTCAATCGGTCAAACAGGGGAAGCTACTCTACCATCAGGTAGATCCCCAGCTCTCGCCTCGTGTGTTTGAGTACACTTACATCACTGAGAACACCGTGCGTCATTCTAAAGATTAAAAGACACACTGACCCACCACGATTAATTAAGTCCCTTGTGGGTTTTTTTAAATCTGGGTAGCTGTGATCCACATACAAATACCCCCAACTTCCAATTGAGACTGCTCGATCTTTAAAATGGTCTTTCGTTTCAATTTGGGGGCATTTGTATGGGAGTCAAACCTGGTCAAAACGAGATTTCTTACTAGCTCTAAGAGGGAAAACACGTGAAACCCGTGATTTTGACAGTGATCAGGTGGGTTTTTAAGACAAAAACATGATAAAAGTCCAATCAGAAGATATGGCAAAATCGTTGCCCCACATGGCCGAAAGGCCGCAGAGGGCGTAAAACCCTATTTCGGCATGGCAAAATCGTGTCGTGTTATTATTATTATGAATATAACCACACACACACACACACGCGCACACACGCACACACACACACGCGCACACACTGGACTGGGGTAAAGAGCATAATGGGGTCATCAGAGACGATTCTGTTTGCCAGTGTAACTATTTTATTATGATCAGTCTAATTGGGCATCAGGCTCGAGTTTCTCTAGATAACGGTCGCCGCGCGAATAACGCTTACGCCGAACGGGGCCTAAGAAACACTTTTGAAAAGCTCGTCTGATTGGTCAATTTATTTAAATTATTTTTCACAAATGTTAATGGACCAATCAACAATAAGAAACGTATTCACCCCCTACTAGTTCCGGATAGTTCGCCGCTTGCTCGGTGTTTGGCAAGAACAAAACGCCACGCGAACTATCGGCAAACGAACGGGTGTTTCTTAGACCGTTTTCGCCGATTTGAGCGAGCGCAACGTAACGTTAGCCCTTGTGAAACGACCCCCCCTGACCATGCTTACAATCCCCTCCTCCCCCGTCTCTCTCGTTTACAAAAACCCACGTTTTTCAGTGTTCATTGTTCTCTCGTTTCTCTGGAACTCACCCCTGGCATGATGACTCTCTCCACGTCATTCAGCACGTCTTCCCAGGGGTCGGGGTCCACGGGGGCCCTGTCGGGGATCAGGCCTCGCATGAATCCGGGCTCCACGTCGGGAAATGCTCGCCTGGATCGCAAGCTGTTCATGTAGGAGATGATGTAGTTGATCATCTCCCCACCGTGCTCTCTGAAGTCGGTGTCTTCCATCGTTGGAGAAGGTTTTGAAGACTCTGGACAGAAACCAACCACAAGAAAAAGAGAGAAAATATTAAGGTTAGCCATATAAATGTATTTTGGTGGAGTCTGCTAGTGGTGTAGGTGTCACGCATCGTTGGAGAAGGCTTTGAAGACTCTGGACAGAAAACAAACCCAAAAAAAGAGAGAAAATATTAAGGTTAGCCATATAAATGTATTTTGGTGGAGTCTGCTAGTGGTGTAGGTGTCACGCATCGTTGGAGAAGGCTTTGAAGACTCTGGACAGAAAACAAACCAAAAAAAAGAGAGAAAATATTATTTGGTTAGCCATATAAATGTATTTTGGTGGAGTCTGCTAGTGGTGTAGGTGTCACGCATCGTTGGAGAAGGCTTTGAAGACTCTGGACAGAAAACAAACCAAAACAAAGAGAGAAAATATTAAGGTTAGCCATATAAATGTATTTTGGTGGAGTCTGCTAGTGGTGTAGGTGTTACGCATCGTTGGAGAAGGTTTTTGAAGACTGGACAGAAAACAAACCAAAAAGAGAGAACATATTAAGGTTAGCCATATTGTGTGTGTGGGTGTGTGCGCGCGCGCGTGTGTGTGTGTGGGGTGTGTGTGTGCGGACATGTGCGTGTGTGTGCGGACATGTGCGTGTGTGTGCGCGTGCGTGTTGTGGCTATGTGCATGTTTTTGATAGTTAATATTGTAGTAGCTTATGATCTATGTATTTATCCAAATAATTGTGAAGAGCCGTGAGCTCAAGAGAGAAAGGGCGCTCTATAAATGTTAGTTATTGTTAATATTATTATTATTATTATTATTATTATTATATAAATGTATTTTTGTGAGTCTGCTAGTGGTGTAGGTGTTACGCCCAATCCGTGAAATTGCCTATTTAATGAAATGGGCAAAATGCTTTGCCCAATTCATGAAATGGACAATGTATATCACATTTTTCAATTTCTATTCACACAGGTATTGATTAAGGTTGATTCAACAGTAGCATACTTTTCTGCATTGTATTTTCACCCCCATCCTAGCCCTAACCCTAACCCTAAACTCTACCAAATGTTACTCTGGGGCATGCCTGAGCCACATGTATCAAACGTTTGATCAAATTAAGTCTGATTCAAAGATTTTTACACTCATCTACAGGCGTGATTTCTCTTTCGTTTGAACCAATTCTTGATCTCTGTGTGTTAATGAACGAAAATTAATTTTCATTAATAGTAATTTTGTAAATAGGAAGTTTTAAAGTGGATGTATTACGAACTGCGCACTCAGGAAATGGGCAATTTCACGGATTGGGCGTAACATAGGTATAGATCAAGTTTAAAGCTTCGCACAAGTGTCGTCTGTATTCATGACCCTTCATTGCTTGAAAAGATTTTGTGAATAGAAGAAAAGAAGAAAAATAATTATCGCGGTTAGCCATATGAGTTTACTTTTTATGAGTATGTTGCTTAAAATATGTAGTTGTGTGTTTCCCCCCGCCATTTTCTCTGAATTAAGGTAACGCGTTATAAAAATTTCCTAAATAAATATAAATTATTTGTCCTCCTTCGTTTGCAAAGGTTTTATAGACTCTGGACAGGCAAAAAGAAGAAAATATTATGGTTAAACATTCGGGCTAAAAACACAAAGGATAAAAAAACCGTTCCAATATTTCGGCTTTAATAATATGTCTTTAATATGCCTTGACAGCAGACATTGAAAGAAGAATCCGAGCAGTAGACACAAGATACTTTCATAAGATACTTTCTTAAGATCACATCACCAATGAAGAAGTCGAAAGGCGAATTGAAAATGCAATAGGAATTGTTCGGAAATAATTAAGGGGAGTAATTTCATGGTGTGTGGGAGTGATCTTGCCTAATTCAATCGGTCAAACAGGGGAAGCTACTCTACCATCAGGTAGTTCCCCAGCTCTCGCCTCGTGTGTTTGAGTACACTTACATCACTTAGAACACCGTGCGTCATTCTAAATTTGATGTAATTTTTATATTTTTACGTCACATTTTGCAAGTTCTATCGGTTTGCTAGAGCTAACTGCCCTCACCTGCCCCACCAACACTGTTATCTTGAAGGCATGGTCGGACACGAAAGACTTACACAAGTCACGCTCTTCCCACTTGGACATAATGCAATGTTTAACAAGAAAGACAACTCTTCGTATCAGTGTCAAGCAAAGAAAAAGGAGTTGCTTCCCTTCCCGTTCATCGACAATTCTAATCTCATAATTATTGACAAAACACACGTATTATTCGTGGCATAGGGTCTCTCCTGGTGTTGCAGTATCTCCAGGATCGACCCACTATCTGTATGAATAAAAAATATCCCATAATGATGTACCTGTTTCAGGTCGGAGGACGTTAAAAATGCATTTTCTTCTGACAGAACCAGAATGCTTAGTAGAAAGAATTGTCTTGTTTAATTCCTTGGACAGTCCATAAGGGTCTCCGACAGATTGGACGCTAATCTCACCACCACAGAGAGAGATAATTCCTTGGGTTTCGAAAGGAATAATAATAAAATAAGAAGGGAAGAAGGGAAAGAGAGAAGGAGTGGAAGAAGGAGAGAGGAAAGAAAGAAAGGAAGGAAGAAAGAAGAAATAAAGTAAAAAGAAATTGACAAGACATTGACAAAAACGTGACCGATAAGAATAAACCGTAAGACTAAGTTCAACCAAACTGTTTTCTGACTCCAATGGAACAACAAAAACATCTATTTCTAGATGTAAAGCCCCAGTGTCAAACTATTTGGGGATCGGATAATGAAATCTCTCTCTCTCTCTCTCTTTCTCTTCGTACCTCCCTCTCCCTCTCTCTTCGTACCTCTCTCTCCCTCTCTCTTTCTCTTCGTACCTCCCTCTCCCTCTCTCTCTTCGTACCTCCCTCTCCCTCTCTCCTCTTCGTACCTCCCTCTCCCTCTCTCTCCCTCTCTCTCTCTCTCCCTCTCCCTCTCTCTCGATCGACGAAAATAAATCGTTGGCAAACCAAACACAGTCTTATCGTTATCTCGTACCCTAGATCAGTTATTTTAAGAAACCGATTTCAACATTTTAGGATATTTATGTTGATCATGTTTCATTTTTGAGCTTATCTCATATTGGCTCCAAACACAGGCTTACATGCCAACCTCAGGGGCGGATCAGTTAGCCCAGATGGGGGTGGTACCAATGGCTCGGTTGGGGCGGGTGAGGTGGTTGAGACCGCTCCCCAGAAGCTGACGATAATGATAATGTAAAAGAAGCAAAGAATGGCTCTCCAGTGCGATAAAGGCAAAACTGTGGCTTTAGAATTACATGGGGTCATGAACCACCCCCACCCCCTCTTTTTTTCTTCTGTCTCTTCTTTCATGCTTTAGGGGAGGGGGGTGTCTGGAACCCCTGTAAACCCCCCTCCCACCTAAGATCCGCCCCTGAAACTATGACTTCCAGATAGCAGAGGAGACGATTGCTATTCTAGGGAGTAGGGTAGAATATTTTTTTAATTATTTTAATAAAAAGCACAGACAAGCAAAAGGGTATCCCCACTCTCTCGGCTGAAACTGTGTCTGTTTAAAGGCAAAACAACCGATCCCAGGGATCGGGTCTAGACTGCTAGACAAGTCGTTGCTAACGGGCCCTTGCGAAGTTCTGCCTCGCAGTGGCTCGGTCAACAGGGAAAAAAGAACGGTTAAACCGTCTCTGTCGCGAGCAGCGATTGAAAATGATGACAGTTTGGAACAGTTTTATTTGAGCTTTGGCCCCAGGGGGGGGCTTTTAAGCTAATACATAGATAACAACAATCACAATGGCAGACACTGGTGAGTCAAAAAAGAAAATAAGAAAACATACATTCAAATATGAATAACAACAAAAAGACTTAATGATCTAGGAAATAAAATTCACAACAGAAAGACTTAATAATCTAAGAAATAAAATTCAAACTAAAAGTATCCCATACAAACTACCTACTATTTTTCAAAACAAAACAAAAAAACAGAAAAAGAATAACAAAAACATAGGTTACAGAGCAGTGGCTTAAACTAAAAAAACAACAACAACAAAACAAGCAAGTAGGTTTCACAAGTTGGTTGTCCCTTCTCCGCATATATGTGTTTCTTAAAGTTTTAGAAAACAAAGTTACAAGTATATGGATAAACTTTGCGAGTTTGACAAGTTTAGATTTCCTGCGGGTATTCATTAACGCTGAAAATATGTGGGTAATAGCTCTGACCTATGGTCTTTTATCAAAGGAAAAGAACAAGCAAACAAATAGTGAAATTCATCACCAATTTCATTCAGTTCACACAGGGTACATTTTCTTTCTTGCCAAGGGATATCCAAAAATATACCCTGCTGTACGGGAAACTTATTATTGCAAATTCTAAACTTAATCATTGACTGACGCAAGGAATATGGCAAAACTAGCAAATAATGCTCAAGACTAGGGCTTTCTTTAACTAAACGATAGTTATAACACGCACTACTACCATACACATCACTTCTCCATGTCTGTAGGAATTGATCCTTTAATCTTTGTTTGACGACACATTTAAACTGATTTAAAGAAAACATAGGATTTCTCCACAAATAAGACAATCCAAGTTCGTTCAACAGCGTCAAAACCTGCAGTAACCATGGGAGTCTAAAATGGCCAGAATCGAACATAAAGTTACATAGCTTAAAAAGTAAAACTGAAGTATTGTCTAGATCTTTCGTGGTTTTCAAAGTGAGGCTATACCAATAGCATAGCATTCTTGTTTTAATTTCAATCTCTATGGGAAGACAACCTAGTTCACCCAAGATCATGCAAGTTGGGGTTGAGGTTTTCACACCAAGCACTATTTTCAAAAAACGCAACTGTAACCGGCGCACCTCGCGTGAAATCTTTATATATGCCGGCTGTGCATTTAAGCCTAATGTTCTTTCAGTTATCAGTTATCTCTGTCATGTTGTTGCACCTAACCCGAATATCTCTTTTGGAGAGTATTATTAAAGCATACTTGAACTTGAACTTGAACTAAGATCCAGGACTGCTGGCGTTGAGGAAGGTCCCCAAAGGCCAAAGAGAGACAGGGTCAGTGAGGAGCGTGGTCGATGCAATATGAATTGTTCGGAAATAATTAAGGGGAGTAATTTCATGGTGTGTGGGAGTGATCTTGCCTAATTCAATCGGTCAAACGGGGGAAGTTACTCTACCATCAGGTAGATCCCCAGCTCTCGCCTCATGTGTTTGAGTAGACAACACAGTGCGTCATTCTAAAATTGATGTAGCCTAGTTTATATTTTTACGTCACATTTTGCAAGTTCTATCAGTTTGTGGATACTGGCCACCCCTCATTTCCACCAAAAAATTGCTTCCAAGTCGCTGACTCGCATCCTGCGGTTTCAAGCTTCGATGATGCCGCCATGGGTGCTATGGTTTTGACCGACTAAGTCGAGGTAATCAACTCTAATTTTCACGAAATGCTCTCCCCTAGTTGTTTTTTTCTCCGAAAATCGTCTATTACCCAAAGAATCAGTGTTCCAAATAAAAACAGTGGCATGAAATACGAACTGGATGATAATATATAATCTTTGAATAAGCAAATGAAACAGTGTACACATAGAAATACATATGGTATTGTGAAAACAAACTAAACTAAACGATTAGACTAACTAAAAGAATAATGAAACAAAATAATCATTACCCTACCAGAGAGAACTCCCGTTCACAAATGCACACACCCGGCCTGCCTGCCGGTCCCTCACACACTAAGGATAACTTGGCGACGAAAATGGAGTTTTACGTCCTCTTGGTCTGAATCAGACACATATGGGACATTTGTAAATACAAATATGGTGGGAACAATACTGGAGGCAATGCCCGGAGGCAGTACGAAACCAGTAAAGTCCCGATTTTTTTTGTATTAATACAGATAGCTGTAGCTCACGCTCGGTTAAACCTCTCGGCTATGGCACCGCCACAAGTTAGTATAATAATACTGAGGATAACTTCAGTCTCCACCAACTTATTAGCCTTTTGTCATCCAATCAAACGACACGAGATTATCTCCACCAAACCACAAGCACACACACACGCACAAAAATATGGCTACACCTATACTGAGCAACAAAATAAAAAGTCACTTTTGATAGACGGGGGCACGTAGAGACGGGGACACATGGAGACGGGGATACATAGAGACGGGGATACATAGAGACGGGGATACATAGAGACGGGGACATATAGAGACGGGGACACATAGAGACGGTGACATATCGATGGCTTAGAGTCAAAACGGACTATCTTTAGATAGTCCATTGACTTATTATTGATGTTATTGCAAAATTTAAGAACTTGTATAAAAAAGACTGCAAATTATGTAAAATGGGGATTATGCTTTTCATATTTCTGCAGTCTTTTTTTTAAAGAAGTTATTAGTTTTCACAATATGTTTAATAATACGTCGATGGGCTATCTAAAGATAGTCCGTTTTGACTCCAAGCCATCGATATAGAGACGGGGATACATAGAGACGGTGACATATAGAGACGGGGGCACGTAGAGACGGGGACACATGGAGACGGGGATACATAGAGACGGGGATACATAGAGACGGTGACATATAGAGACGGGGGCACGTAGAGACGGTGACATATAGAGACGGGGATACATAGAGACGGGGATACATAGAGACGGTGACATATAGAGACGGGGACACATAGAGACGGGGACACATAGAGACGGGGATACATAGAGACGGGGACATATAGAGACGGGGGCACATAGAGACGGGGATACATAGAGACGGGGATACATAGAGACGGGGACATATAGAGACGGGGACACATAGACGGTGACATACAAAGACGGGGATACATAGAGACGGTGACATATAGAGACGGGGACACATGGAGACGGTGACATATAGAGACGGGGATACATAGAGACGGTAACATATAGAGACGGGTTTACATAGACGGTGGCACATAGAGACGGTGACATATAGAGACGGGTTTACATAGACGGTGGCACATAGAGACGGTGACATATAGAGACGGGGACACATGGAGACGGTGACATATAGAGACGGGGATACATAGACGGGGACATATAGAGACGGGGATACATAGAGACGGTGACATATAGAGACGGTGACATATAGAGACGGGGACAAATAGAGACAGTGACATATAGAGACGGGGACACATAGAGACGTGGACACATAGAGACGGGGACACATAGAGACGGTGACACAAAGACACAGGGACACATAGAGACGGGGACACATAGAGACAGGGACATATAGAGACGGGGATACATAGAGACGGTGACATATAGAGACGGGGACACATAGAGACGGGGATACATAGAGACGGGGATACATAGAGACGGGGACAAATAGAGACGGGGACACATAGAGACGGGGACACATAGAGACGGGGACACATAGAGACGGGGACAAATAGAGACGGGGACACATAGAGACGGGGACATATAGAGACGGGGACAAATAGAGACGGGGACACATAGAGACGGTGACATATAGAGACGGGGACACATAGAGACGGGGACACATAGAGACGGGGATACATAGAGGCGGGGACACATAGAGACGGGGACATATAGAGACGGGGACAACATAGAGACGGGGACACATAGAGACGGGGACATATAGAGACGGGGACATATAGAGACGGGGACATATAGAGACGGGGACATATAGAGACGGGGACACATAGAGACGGGGACATATAGAGACGGTGACATATAGAGACGGTGACATATAGAGACGGGGACATATAGAGACGGGGACATATAGAGACGGGGACACATAGAGACGGGGACACATAGAGACGGGGACACATAGAGACGGGGACACATAGAGACGGGGACACATAGAGACGGGGACACATAGAGACGGGGACACATAGAGACGGGGACACATAGAGACGGGGACACATAGAGACGGGGACACATAGAGACAGGGACCCATAGACGGTGCAATATAGAGACGGGGATACATAGAGACGGTGACATATAGAGACGGGGACACATAGAGACGGGGATACATAGAGACGGTGACATATAGAGACGGGGACACATAGAGACGGGGACACATAGAGACGGGGACACATAGAGACGGGGACATATAGAGACGGGGACATATAGAGACGGGGACAAATAGAGACGGGGACACATAGAGACAGGGACACATAGAGACGGGGACAATATAGAGACGAGGACACATAGAGACGGTGACATATAGAGACGGGGACATAAAGACACAGGGACACATAGAGACGGGGACACATAGAGACAGGGACCCATAGACGGTGCAATATAGAGACGGGGATACATAGAGACGGTGACATATAGAGACGGGGACACATAGAGAGATACATAGAGACGGTGACATATAGAGACGGGGACACATAGAGACGGGGACACATAGAGACGGGGACACATAGACGGGGACACATAGAGACGGGGACATATAGAGACGGGGACAAATAGAGACGGGGACACATAGAGACGGGGACACATAGAGACGGGGACACATAGAGACGGGGATACATAGAGACGGGGATACATAGAGACGGGAACATATAGAGACGGGGACATATAGAGACGGGGACAAATAGAGACGGGGCACATAGACGGTGACATATAGAGACGGTGACATATAGAGACGGGGACACAATAGTCATAGACATGGGGACATGGGGACACAATGAAGGGGACACATAGATACGGAGACACATAGAGACGGGGACATATAGGGACGGGGACATATAGAGACGGGGACATATAGGGACGGGGACATATAGAGACGGGGACATATAGGGACGGGGACATATAGAGACGGGGACACATAGATAAACGGGGATACATAGAGACGGGGACACATAGACACGGGGATACGGGGACACATAGAGACGGGGATATAGAGACGGTGACATAGTAATAGGGACGGGTACACATAGAGACGGGGACACAATGACGGGGATATAGAGACGGTGACACATAGACACGGGGACACAATGACGGGGACACATAGAGACGGGGACATGACATAGAGACGGGGGAGCATCGCACTGATCCCAATCTATTGTACTTTAGGCTATCGTTTCGCGTGGCATTGCTCTTGAGTACGCCATTCCGTACTCCTACATGCACTCTTCCCAAGGCATCTGCATAACAATAACCAATTCACACACCCAGCTTTCCATAATAGTAGTAGTCGCCTCTTCTGCTATTTAGTGGTTGGCATAGTCGTTGGGCATTCACGTAAACCCCACCCACGTATCGACAAATACCCCCCCACCCCACATACCTCTCAAGCTCTAACCCTTGACAATTCCATCCCATTGGTAGCCTATATATCTGTCTGCGTCTCTGTCTCTTCACGGGCCTTTATATCTCGGCTCTCTGTCTCTGTCTCTGTTTCTCTCTGTCTGTCTCTCTCTCTCTCTCTCAAGACTACTTTATTATCTCATATTGAGAAATTATGATGTGGCACTGCATACAGAAACACGTACATTTAAAACATGATTAAATAAACCAACACGTAGAACTTTATAGTAACATGCTAGATGAAAATACAACTGTTTACTATGACAATGCACTGCACATCCTACATAGGCCTAGTTATAACATAATAAATCGAATGAAAAGAGAAAAAATAATAATTTGAAGTAGAACATATCACATACAACCATCAGATAGGACAAAGTAAAGTAAAACATATCACATATGAACATCTCTTTTTCTCTCTCCCACACACACACACTCTCTCTTTCTCTCTCGTTCTCTCTCTTTCTCTCTCGTTCTATCCCTCTCTCTTTCTCTCTCTTTCTCTCTCTCCTCTCTCTCTCTCTCTCTCTCTCTCTCTCTCTCTCTCGTTCTATCCCTCTCTCTCTCTCTCTCTCTCTCTCTCTCTCTCTCTCTCTCTCTCTCTCTCTCTCTCTCTCTCTCTCTCTCTCTCTCGTTCTCTCTCTCTCTGTCTCCCTCTCTCCCTCTCTCTTGTTGTATCTCTCCCACACACCATTGCCTAAAATCTTCATCTTTGTTAAATCAAGTTTTCCAGTGTTCAGTGTTCTTCTCTCTCTCTCTCTCTCTCTCTCTCTCTCTCTCTCTGTCTCCCACTCTCCCTTCCCGCTCCCCCCTTCTCCCCCCCCCCCCCCCCCCCCCCCCGGTCACCCCCCCCCCCCCCCTCCTGTTATCTGTCAGCGAGGGATCAGAGTGCGGGGGAAGCCGGCTAAGACGGCAATTACTGAATGCAAATAACAGCATCAGCAACGACGCGCCACTGTCGCCACTACCACTCTAAAGGCACCCACACACGACCCGACTCTACCAAAAAGGCACCACGTTTCGCCTAGGCACATTTCGCCGATTGTGCTTGTGTGTGTGAGACGACGAAAATGGTGTTTTACGTCCTCTTGGTCTGAATCAGACACATATGGGACATTTGTAAATACAAATATGGTGGGAACAATACTGGAGGCAATGCCCGGAGGCAGTACGAAACCAATAAAGTCCCGATTTTGTATTAGTACAGATAGCTGTAGCGGTGACCACGCCTCGGTTAAACATCATCGGCTATGGCACCGCCACAAGTAAGTCTGAATAAAAAACTTGTGTGTGTGAGAGATAGAGATAGAGATAGATAGAGATAGAGATAGATAGATAGAGAGAGAGAGATAGATAGAGAGAGAGAGAGAGAGAGAGAGAGAGAGAGAGAGAGAACTCGGAACTCGGAAATTGTAGTGCAAAAAGGCCACCAGCCTGTCCGCATGTGGACACGTACACACAAATAATCATATGAAATAAAACAGAAAAATGAAAATAATAAGCATTAATACCTTCAAAGTAAGAAATCAGCATATTGAAGGAAAATTGACCAAAAACCTATGATCTTAAATTGCGAGAGTAAAGTTTACATAGTTTGTTCTCTTTCAAACAATGCATAATGAATAAACATTGCTAAATCTCTCATAACATTTGTGTCTTCATTTTTTCAGAGAGAGAGAGAGAGAGAGAGAGAGAGAGAGAGAGAGAGAGAGAGAGAGAGAGAGAGAGAGAGAGAGAGAGAGAGAGAGAGAGAGAGAGAGAGAGAGAGAGAGAGAGAGTGAGTTGCTTTGTATATGCGTTGTTGCTGGTTTGTGTCATTCTTAAATACTATTTTTTTTATCTACTTGTTGTTGACGAATTGATTGTAAAGCGCTTTGGGCTCATTTGAGGTAAAGCGCTATATAAATGTACTACTATTACAATTATTATTGATTGATTGATTGATTGATTCAATTTAAAGTCTGTTCACAATGATGGTGATATCAGACTTTAAGAAAAGAAAGTACCAAAAATAATAATAGAATAAACAAAACAGTTGGCTGAAGAGTAGAACAGGGACACTTGCTTGCGTATCACATTGTATTGTGTTACTCTTACTCTTACTAATACCTACTACTTGTGGCGGTGCCATAGCCGATGAGGTTTAACCGAGGCGTGGTCACCGCTACAGCTATCTGTATTAATTTAAAAAATCGGGACTTTACTGGTTTCGTACTGCCTCCGGGCATTGCCTCCAGTATTGTTCCCACCATATTTGTATTTACAAATGTCCCATATGTGTCTGATTCAGACCAAGAGGACGTAAAACTCCATTTTCTCTCTCTTACCTAGCCGCAAAGATCTGATCTTGTAGTATAGCACTTGTACGGGTCTTTTCCTAACCCCTAACATGTATTGTTATCCTTCTACATAGCAAACGGAGTATCCAAAATACTTAAATTGTTCCTGACTATCTCGGGCTCTGTCTCTTCCCCATAATATATCTCATATTTCTACCCTATCTTTGCTGAACTTATTTTCTCTCTTTTTCGTACTGCCCCCTAAAGTGCAGCAGAGTCTTCAACGTGATGAAGTTGGCTGCCTAAGGCGAAGAAGAAGAAGAAGAAGAAGAAGAAGAAGAAGAAGAAGAAGAAGAAGAAGAAGAAGAAGAAGAAGAAGATACAACAATACGCTGATCGTGACCAGTGGCGGAGGCTGACCACCCAATCCAGCATGGCACCCCGACGACCAAGCCGGTCAAGGGTGGAGTGAAGTGAACAATACAACCAAAGGGAAACAGCATGGTGTACCCTACTTACTTGCCTGTGTGAAAGGAATGAAGCTTGAGACAAACGCTTGGTCTTGACTTAGCTA
>CM065705.1:5591521-5594021 GCA_017654935.2 Phymorhynchus buccinoides | reverse complement strand
ACAACCACGGTGACAATAAACTTATACAACAGAATAGATAGCGACGATCGTTCTTACGTGATTAAAACACTGCTTCACTTTCGCTGCAGGCACACAGACATAATAATACAGCTACATAACAGAACTCGTCTCATTGGCTAGCTAAAGGCAAATTGAAGTATGTGACTAGATAGAACATGAATGCTACGTAATAGAGTAGGGAAAGACGGGGTAAAGCACATGGGCGGATGAGAAGCCCATGCCAATTACCTCATGAAATGAAGCACATTTCAGTCACATTTTGCCCATGAGACGAGTGTTAATGTTTAGCATTCGTCTCATGGGCAAATTTGACTGAAATTTTCTTTATTTCATGAGATAATTGGGGTGGGCTTCTTACCCGCCCATGCGCTTTTTACCCCGTCTTCCCCTACTGAACTTTTGTTGATCACTTATATGCGTATCATAATTAGGCACGAAAATGAGCGCAGCTTGCGACCAAGGGGCCGTTTCACAAGGGCTAACGTTACGTAGTGTGAGCGCAAATCGGCAAAAATGGTACTAAGAAACACCTCTTTTGCCGACGTTTGTCGAAAACGTTTTGTGGCTACTCTTGGTTAACTATCACGTGACTTGCACGGGGTGAATACATTTCTTGTTGTTGATTGGTCCATTAAGGTTTGGTTAAAATAATACTTTTTTTTTAACAATCAGACAAGAGCTTGAAATATTCTTCCGCAAACGTTTTCTAAAGTGTTTCTTAGACCCCTTTTGGCATAACAGTTATGCGCGCGGCGACCGTCGTCCAGAGAAACTCCACCATGATGTGTAGTTTTGACATGCATCTCAATTTGCTTCTCTTGGGCATTCCAACTTTTTTTTAAAGCTGATAAATAAAACATAGGGACGTTTTGCCAAAGCGCTGGCCTCTGAAATGCATCCAACATACCGTTGGCAAAACATCCCTAAAATAGTTGTGTCGCTCAGTTAAAAACAAAATAAAGTCAGACAGACAGACGGACAGATAAAACAAAACAGTCAAACAGAGAGACAGAAACAGCCTTCATCCCTTAAAGACCCACTAGATCACGTGTCAAAATCACGGGTTTCACGTGTTTTCCATCTTACAGCTGGTAAGAAATCTTGTTTTGACCAGGTTTGACTCCCATACAAATGTCCCCAAATTGAAAACGAAACATCATTTTAAAGAGCAGCCTCAATTTAAAGTTGGGGGCATTTCTATATGGGTCACAGCTACCCAGAAAAAACCAAGGGACTTAATCGTGGTGGGTCAGTGTATCTTTAAAGACCCACCAGGTCCGTGAGTGAAAATCACGGGTTTCACGTGTTTCCCTCTCTCGCTGGTAAGAAATCTTATTTTGACCAAGTGTGGCTCCCATGCAAATTTCCTCATGCACGAAAACGAGACATCACTTTAAAGAGCAGCCTCGATCATATACGAGGAAAGACTGTGTGTGGGTCACACCGACCCAGCAAAAAAACAAGGGACTTAATCCAGCCGGGTCAGTGGGTCTTTAAAGACACACTGACCCACCACGATTAAGTCCCTTGTTTTTTTCTGGGTAGTTGTGACCCACATACAAATGCCCCCAACTTCAAATTGAGGCTGCTCTTTCAAATTATGTTTCGTTTTCAATCTGGGGGCATTTGTATGGGAGTCAAACGTGGTCAAAACAAGATTTCTTACCAGCTATAAGAGAGAAAACACGTGAAACCCGTGATTTTGACACGTGATCTGGTGAGTCTTTAAAACAGCGGATTAACGAGGACTAGGATAGTTTCTAATGGCTCGATCAATTGCTCCTCTAGCAGAGAGAGAGAAAGGGGAGGATAGAGACAGAGGCAGACAGACAAGACGGTAGGGGAGAGAGAGAGAGAGAGAGAGAGAGAGAGAGAGAGAGAGAGAGAGAGAGAGAGAGAGAGAGAGAGAGAGAGAGAGAGAGAGAGAGAGAGAGAGAGAGAGAGAGAGAGAGAGAGAGAGAGAGAGAGAGAGAGAGAGAGAGAGAGAGAGAGAGAGAGAGAGAGAGAGAGAGAGAAACGCAATGAATTTTAATGTGAGGCCACCGACCTATACAAATTTGGAGGTGCAACTACAATATGCAGAGAGAGAGAGAGAGAGAGAGAGAGAGAGAGAGAGAGAGAGAGAGAGAGAGAGAGAGAGAGAGAGAGAGAGAGAGAGAGGCAGACAGACAGACAGACAAACACACAGAGAGAGAGAGAGAGAGAGAGAGAGAGAGAGAGAGAGAGAGAGAGAGAGAGAGAGAGAGAGAGAGAGAGAGAGAGAGAGAGAGAGAGAGAGAGACAGACAGACAGAGAGACAGAGAGACTGCCAGAGAGATCAGAGAAAACGACCCTTGTGACCAAATCAATTGCTTGACTATCAGATTCCTTTCAGTTCAAGGGGAAAGAAAGAAAAACAAGTGCAACGCCGAGCGGTAGCAAAGTCCCCTCGCAGCATCGCTGAGCTACTCGGAAATCGGAATGTGTCGGCTGTGCACAT
>CM065705.1:5569021-5584021 GCA_017654935.2 Phymorhynchus buccinoides | reverse complement strand
CACACACGCACGCATGCATGCACGCAGGCACACACACATACATACACATACACATACATGAACGCTCGCATGCACGCATACACACACATACACGCACGCACGCGCACACACACACACACACACACACACACACACACACACACACACACACACACACACACACACGCGCGCGCGCGCGCGCGCGCGCGCGCACACACATACACACAATTATACAAGAGTAAAATAGTTACAATATGAAAAAAGAAACATACATAGGCCACATTCACTTTCTCATGGGCCGTGGCGGCGTGGGGTGTTGATCTGCATTTTTACCGGATTATTTTCATAGAACTGAAAGAAGCAGACTTTGCGATTGAGGGTCCTAAACATGACGGGGGTGGGGGGTGGACTAAAGCCCATATTTGCCGAAGTGTGCATACCGCGTTCTCGTGGTGGGAGCAACCCGATTTTCACATAGAAGCCTCTGTGACTCTAAATTACCTAAAGCCCTTTCACCGCCAAAGTCGCATATTAGCACCACAGTGAATTAACACCTATGTCACTAAAAGGCATCAAATTGGGGTCTATTATCCAAAGACCCTATTGTCTTAGTTTGGGGAAGTAAGGATAGACCTTATTTTAGATATGTCACAGAAGAATCACCAATACTGCAGATGGATTCTGTTCTCTACAATGGAAATTCTTTGCTGAAATATGGCTGGCGGTGAAAAGGCTACTACCTATTCACGATCAAACTATCGTAGTCCACCAAACTCACCTTGTTCAAAGTCGAAATCAAATCAATCAGCAGCGCAAACAAAACGGCTACACTACACAAACCGCCATCAGGCACAGCAGACGACAAAAACTGGAAGGGAGGGGAGACAACCTCACGAGCAGTTGGGACCCGAACAGTCAGCAGCAGACGACAAGCTAAATCTGCGCGCTTTTGACCAGCAAGTCTGACGCCCGCCCAGTTGCCATCCAATTGCGCATATTTTGAAAAGTACTCAGTTGCGCCTTTCCGAATATGTACGTCAGATTGCGCTTTGTTTTCGCAATGAAAAATTGAACCCATCTCTTTGTAATCAAAACAAAACAAGTGAGTATGCTGTAATAATAATAATACAATTGGGTATGCTGTAATAATAATAATACAATTGGTTATGCTGTAACAATAATAATAATACAATTGATTATACTGTAATAATAATAATAATACAATTGGTTATACTGTAATAATAATACAATTGATCATACTGTAGTAATAATACAATTGATCATACTGTAGTAATAATACAATTGATCATACTGTAGTAATAATACAATTGATCATACTGAAATAATACTACAATTGATCATACTGTAATATTAACACAATTGATCATGCTGTATTAATAATAATACATTTGATCATACTGTAATAATAATACAATTGATTATTCTGTAATATTAACACAATTGATCATGCTGTATTAATAATAATACATTTGATCATACTGTAATAATAATACAATTGATTTTACTGTAATAATAATACAATTGATTATACTGTAAAAATAATACAATTGATTTTACTATAATAATAATACAATAGGTTATACTGTAATAATAATACAATTGATTATACTGTAATAATAATGCAATTGATTATAATGTAGTAATAATAGTCTAGTTTTATCGTCAACCATTTCAACGGGCCCATTAATTTTGATGACTACAAAGGGCGCAATTGAGCATAGGTGATGATGGTCAACTTAGGACGCGGACTTGACCGCCAGGGGGGGCAATCAAACCACTAGGGGCTTTGATTGCGATATTCTTAATTGGGCGTAGTGAGAGAGAGAGAGAGAGAGAGAGAGAGAGAGAGAGAGAGAGAGAGAGAGAGAGAGAGAGAGGGGGGGGGGACTCATCTCTCTATCCTATCTCTCTCTCTCTCTCTCTCTCTCTCTCTCTCTCTCTCTCTCTCTCTCTCTCTCACTACGCCCAACTAAGAACATCGCAACCAAAGCCCCTAGTGGTTTGATTGCACTCTGGTGGTCAAATCCGCGTCCTAAGTTGATCATTACGGTTGGCGCAATTGAGTTACATGCCGTTCGTCCACTGCTAGTCTGCTTCCACACAAAGCAATCCTCACTAATCTTGTGCCAGTCCAGAAATCTCGCGTAGAGCCCTAAGCCCTACCGTACGAATGTCGCTCGCTCCTGTGTTGTGTTGCTAGCTTGAAATGTGTCGCTAAAAAGAGAGCAATATACACAAGTTGAGCAAAGTTTCTCAATATCAGTGAAAATATATAGTAAGGTAGAGAACTCTCTTTAAATTATGTCCCCCACCACCAAGATTGCTTTCGACAAAAACCCATCTAGCCAAGCATGAGGAAGTGTCAAAGGGAAACAAACCCAACTTCATCCTCACAAAAAGGACGACGCTCACTCACACAGGACACAGCAACATTCGTAGAGAGAATAGTTCACATTATTATTTACATATACATTCACATTTATTCAAGAAGGGCATAGCCTTGTAATGTTGAATATGTTGCACATAAAACAACGCACAACACATAACACACGGGTATGCCTCGAAAGAAGGTTTGGTTAATCAAAGATTGAAATAGTAAGGTCATGTCCAGCTGTCAAAGAACAAAGGAGATAGCTGCTAATTTGAAAAAAATGGCTGGAAAATATGTGACCCAGCACCACGAAAGGGACATTAAGTGTCAAAATGACCATTCTGAGACAAGTTAAAAACTTCAGACAATGCTCTTTCAATGATATAATAACCATTCTTGTAACGTTTTTCGTTTTAGAGTTATGAGTATTCAAAGTTGGTAGGGTGACTGTCGGCCATTTTGAGGAATCACAGTCAAAGGTTTAGTCTAGCTAAAGTAAATACACCAAACTACTCATTTCAAAGCACTTTTTGGAGTATTTAGAGACCATATTAATGATTATCCTTTATAAATAGGAAAGATGAGATGTTAGAGAGCAGGAAAATACCCATAGCTCAAAATGAATTACAAAAAAATTAGATGTTGGACTTTGCAAGCCTGTTATGACAAACTAGCCCAGCGACTTAATGTCCTTTTCGTGGTGCTGGGTCACATATACCCACTCTCTTTAGGGCTTTATGGTTATTCAGTGTCGAAGAGGAAGGTCCCCAAAGGCTGACTCATCCCAAAGACTACAACTGAACACTGAAGGAGCCAAAGCAACGTCCTTATAACTCGAGCCACAGTCATTTACTGTGCACTGAGTTGTAACATGAGCGGTAGAGAAATATTAAAATAATACGGAGGAATATTTTTAAAAGGATAAGACTGACCTTTTTAAAACATAAATTATAATTCCATACAATTTACAGAAATGCCAACAATGTTACAAACTTAGTTGCTCAAGTAATCAAATATGTTCTTGTAAAATCTCTCGAGTGGCGTTCTATCATACTCCCATTTTTTTTATAATTTATTTTGTATCCTTGATACAAAGGAAGGAATGTATCAGAGCGGTTAAGACATTCGCCTGCCGATTTCAATGCGTGACTTCAGCGTGAGTGACCCGGGTTCGAATCCCGGCCTCGCCCTTTCACTTTCTAGTTTGACAGGAGTATCGAACTGAACGTCGAGTCCTTCGGATGGGGACTTTAAACTAGTCTGACCCGTGCGCTTCACGCATGTAAAAATCTCACGGCAGTTAAAACTCGGTAAGATCATGGGGAAATCCCGCTGCCTGGTATGACCAAATTGATAGCTAGTTTCAGTTCCCAAGTCTGCCCCCCCCTCCACACCCTGCCCCCCCCCCCCCTCCCCCTAAAAAAAACAATGGGTAGGCGCTGCGTTTGTGGCGACGATCTTTCCGGGGGAGAGCAGCCCGAATTTCACAGAGATAAGTCTCTGTGACTAGAAGATACCAAATACTAAATGAATTGTAATGCAAAAGAAGAAATAAGTTACACGTGTATCTACTATATTTGTGCTCAGTGTGCTCAGTGTGCTCAGGTGGACTTCAAAATGTATCATTTCCTTAATGACAAACTTTCCAAATAAGGACTGGACATTCGTGCGCCTACGCACACATTGCTCTTAATTAAGGGCCAGCCACACGTCAGCTAAAAATCGCACGACTGTACGATACGACTCTATCACGTAGATCCAGAAGCGCGAATCACATTTGTACTCGGAGACCACGTGATCGAATCGCATCGTACATTCGTGCGATTTTAGTGACACGTGTGGCTGGCCCTTTAGTGGTCATCGACTGTACGATACGATTCGATCACGTTGAGCTCGAAGCGCGAATCACATTTGTTCTTGACCCCCCCATGATCGAATCGTATCGTACAGTCGTGCGATTTTAGTGACACGTGTGGCTGACCCTTAAGTGGTCAGCGACTGTACAACCTCAAAGGTCCAGAGAAAGCGTTACAAATGATAATGGCAAGCACTAAAACTTACTCTCATTCGCTTGCAGAAGAGTAGGCCAAATAAATCGCTACACTACATGTGGATGGCGAGCACTAAAACTTACTCTCATTCGCTTGCAGAAGAGTAGGCCAAATAAATCGCTACACTACATGTGGATGGCGAGCACTAAAACTTACTCTCATTCGCTTGCAGAAGAGTAGGCCAAATAAATCGCTACACTACATGTGGATGGCGAGCACTAAAACTTACTCTCATTCGCTTGCAGAAGAGTAGGCCAAATAAATCGCTACACTACATGTGGATGGCAAGCACTAAAACTTACTCTCATTCGCTTGCAGAAGAGTAGGCCAAATAAATCGCTACACTACATGTGGATGGCATGCACTAAAACGTACTCGCAGTTACTTGCAGAAGAGTAAGTTCGACATGAAGGTTCTCAGTCTATGAATGAAATAGTGAGGCCAAGAGAGGAGATAACGAAATTGAACAAAGGGTGAATACTCTCTTTCTAATGAACTCCCCTCCACCAAAGTTGATTACGATACCAATCACCTAGCAGTGCGTGGGCCAGAACCAAAGTGAGACAAACGCACTGCTAGGTGATTGGTATCGTAAATCAACTTTGGTGGAGGGGAGTTAATTAGAAAGAGAGTATTCACCCTTTGTTCAATTTAGTTCTCAGTCTAGTCTAGATTTAGTTTTGAATGTTACTTACATGACTGAAAGAATTGTAAAGTTGCTTTGATGTGTCTTTTATCAATTTCAATAAGTTCATTTTATTGTTCCAGATATCACTTGTGTTATTAATTGTTGGTTAGAGATTACCTTCACTACTATTGTTTTCTTCTGTTAATTTTCGTCTAATATCATTAATGGCGAGCAGATGTTAAATAAACCACTGAACCGAAACCACTGAACTTTTAAAGAAAGTATTCAGTAGTATTGCCCGTGTGAATGGGACTTCTTCTTCGGTCGCTCAGACAGTTTCCTGTCAATTATGAGCGCAGATGCGTCTTGCTGCCGTCATGCGCCTAACTAAGAAATAGTTAGGCCCAGCAAGTCCGACTTCGGCTGGAGGAAATCTTTTTGAAAGTGTTTCGCGAAAAAAAAAGGCAGGAGAATGGACCGGTAAGGCAGAAAGATAGTAGATGACAGTAAGCAAAGGGAAAATGCAGAGTCAAAGAGAGTGACAGATGAGAGTAAGTTACAAGCACAGAACTTCCAGGCGAAGATTAGCTTTACGTCCTCCCGGCCGAAGCCATATGGGACATTACTTTTTATTTAGTTGGGGTTAGAACTTCCAGAAGGTGGGGGAACTATTTATGCAAAAGCCCCCCCCCCCCCCCCCCCCGGTATCCCCACGGGGGGTGAATGGGACTAAAACGATGGCAATAAGCCTACACTGTCCATTTCTTGACATGCGCTTATTGACATTTTGCCCATTTCATGTCATGGGCATTTTCACAGATTGGCCGTTAAGATTAACCCTTTCACCGCCAAAGTCGCATTTTAGCACCACAGTGATTTAACACCCATGTCTCTAAAAGGCATCAAATTGGGGTCTATTATCCAAAGACCCTATTGTCTTAGTTTTGGGAAGTAAGGGTAGACCTTTTTTTAAAATATATATATATGCCACAGAAGAATCCCCAATACTGCAGATGGGCTTTGTTCTCTACCCAGGTAAAATTAATGGAAATTTTTGGCTGAAATATGGCTGGCGGTGAAAGGGTTAAGACGTATTCAAATGAACATGCTGTTGCCTGTCTGTCGTTTCCGACAATGACTGCCAGATAGCAGAGGGGGGCAGATACTATTCTGTCTGACTGGGCAAGAATTAGTTTATAGTGGAGATGTCCTGCCCAGGGTACATCCCCACTCTCTCGGCCAAAGGGATATGAGGACGAGAGTTGACTTAGATGAAGGTCCCCAAAGGCCAACCAATCCCCTTGGCTGCAGCACCTTAGCCGGTGCAAGGGCCCCCCTCGTTCGAGAGTCATAGTCATAGTCACAAGAGACTAAACTGTACTGTGATTTTCCATGACTGTAGAACATCATCTATTGTACAGCTCTCATGTTACTGTTGGCCCCTGCTACAGGTTAATGTCAACCAAGATTAAGACATAATTATTCAAATGAACATGCACATAGGTTATGTATGTATTGACAACACTAATTCTGTTGATAAACAGAGAGACAGAGCGAGAGATCGAGAAACTTGAAATGAAGATAAAACAGATAAACACATATCATTTCTTTTTTTCCTCCATCACGTCCTCCCCCCAACAAAAAAAAAGAAAGAAAGAAAAACAATGAAATAAAACATTGAACAATCAAAAAAGTAAGCAACTTACAACAGAATAATCAAATAAAGTCAAGCATCAATGCCAACAACAATTAGCAAAAGCAAGCAACGACCAGTAGACAAAAGCAAAACAACAATTTATCTCTGTGAAATTCGGGTTGCTTCCACCTGCAGAGAGTGTCGCCGCAAGCGCAGTGCCACACATTTTTGTTTTTTGTTTTACGGGGGAGGGGGGTGGCTTTTTTAGGAAACTTAGCTATCAATATTATCTTACCAGGCAACGGGGTTTCTCCACCGTAAAGCGCACGGGTCAGACTACCTTTAAGTCCCCAATCCGAAGGACTCGACGGTTCAGTTCGATTTTTCCCATCGAGCTAGAAAGAAAGGGCGAGGAGGCCGGGATTCGAACCCTGGTTCGCTCACGCATTGAAATTGGCAGGCGAACGTCTTAACCCCTCGGCCACCTTCCACTGTATCACAAAAAGGAATCTAAAAGAAAGATAGTACCTTCTGGATTTGACCTGAGAAGAATGATAGTACCTTGTGGCTTTGACCTGAGAAGAATGATAGTACCTTCTGGATTTGACCTGAGAAGAATGATAGTACCTTGTGGCTTTGACCTGAGAAGAATGATAGTACATTGTGGCTTTGACCTCAGAAGAATGATAGTACCTTGTGGCTTTGACCTGAGAAGAATGATAGTACCTTGAGGCTTTGACCTCAGGAGAATGATAGTACATTGTGGCTTTGACCTGAGAAGAATGATAGTACCTTTTGGATTTGACCTCAGAAGAATGATAGTACCTTGTGGATTTGACCTCAGGAGAATGATAGTACCTTGTGGATTTGACCTCAGGAGAATGATAGTACCTTGTGGATTTGACCTCAGGAGAATGATAGTACCTTGTGGATTTGACCTCAGGAGAATGATAGTACCTTGTGGCTTTGACCTCAGGAGAATGATAGTACCTTGTGGATTTGACCTCAGAAGAATGATAGTACCTTGTGGCTTTGACCTCAGGAGAATGATAGTACCTTGTGGATTTGACCTCAGGAGAATGATAGTACATTGTGGCTTTGACCTCAGGAGAATGATAGTACCTTGAGGCTTTGACCTGAGAAGAATGATAGTACCTTGTGGCTTTGACCTCAGGAGAATGATAGTACCTTGTGGCTTTGACCTGAGGAGAATGATAGTACCTTGTGGCTTTGACCTCAGGAGAATGATAGTAATTGTGGATTTGACCTCAGGAGAATGATAGTACCTTGTGGCTTTGACCTCAGAAGAATGATAGTACCTTGAGGCTTTGACCTCAGGAGAATGATAGTACATTGTGGCTTTGACCTCAGAAGAATGATAGTACCTTGTGGATTTGACCTCAGGAGAATGATAGTACCTTGTGGATTTGACCTCAGGAGAATGATAGTACCTTGTGGATTTGACCTCAGGAGAATGATAGTACCTTGTGGATTTGACCTCAGGAGAATGATAGTACCTTGTGGATTTGACCTCAGGAGAATGATAGTACCTTGCGGCTTTGACCTCAGGAGAATGATAGTACCTTGTGGATTTGACCTCAGGAGAATGATAGTACCTTGTGGCTTTGACCTCAGGAGAATGATAGTACCTTTCTGGATTTGACCTCAGAAGAATGATAGTACCTTGAGGCTTTGACCTGAGAAGAATGATAGTACCTTCTGGCTTTGACCTGAGAAGAATGATAGTACCTTGTGCTTTGACCTCAGGAGAATGATAGTACCTTGAGGCTTTGACCTGAGAAGAATGATAGTACCTTGAGGCTTTGACCAGAGAAGAATGATAGTACCTTGAGGCTTTGACCTGAGAAGAATGATAGTACCTTCTGGCTTTGACCTGAGAAGAATGATAGTACCTTCTGGCTTTTGACCTGAGAAGAATGATAGTACCTTCTGAGATTTCACCCAGAAGATTTGATAGTACCTTGAGGCTGGCTTTGACCTGAGAAGAATGATAGTACCTTCTGGATTTGACCTGAGAAGAATGATAGTACCTTGAGGCTTTGACCTCAGGAGAATGATAGTACCTTGTCTATATTTGACCTGAGAAGAATGATAGTACCTTGTGGCTTTGACCTGAGAAGAATGATAGTACATTGTGGCTTTGACCTCAGGAGAATGATAGTACATTGTGGCTTTGACCTCAGAAGTATGTGGCATGCTACGCTCGATTTTGTTCTTGTTGTTGTTGTTGTTGTCGTCGTACCCTGGCTCAAAGACTCCAGGGATCATCCCAACCGCCAAAGCAATTGAACAGTATGGTACAAATGCTCCAGCTAGGGATGAGAACATAATAATAATAATAATAATAATAATAATAATAATAATAATAATAATAACTCTTATATAGCGCCGTTCTCCTGGCGCAGCAGGACTCACAGCGCTTTACAAAAAACATACATACAATAATCATGAAGAAAAACAACATAATTACACAAAAGTGGAAACACAACCAGATTCAGTGCTATGACAAGCGCGAAAAAAAATCCATGAAAAAAACAATTAGCCCATTATCGCACTGCACTCACACATAGTCCAACTCAGCAAAAACTCACAGAGGGTGAACTGAAGGGGAGAAGACACAGGAGATCAACAGAGGTATTTTTTGAAGAGAACAGTTTTCAGGCCAGTTTTGAAAGAAGACAAAGATGGAGAGCTGCGGAGAGAGGAAGGGAGGTTGTTCCAGATGTGTGGTGCTTGGAAACGGAAAGCTCTGTTTCCAACTGTTTTGTATTTGGTGACAGGTGTGCAAAGAAGTTTGAGGCTACTTGATCTGAGGTTGCGTTCTGGTGTGTAGGCAGAGAGAAGAGAGGAGAGGTAGTCTGGAAGAGAGCATTCGAAGTAGTGATAGGCAAGAGTGGCCACTTTGTACTCTACTCTAGCGTCAACAGGGAACCAGTGCAGCTGTCTCAGCAGGGGTGTCGCTGAATCAGTCTTACGCTTTCTGAGCACAACCCTGGCAGCAGCATTCTGGACTCTCTGAAGACGCTTGACAGTAGAGAGAGGGAGACCTGCAAGGACTGCATTGCAGTAATCAAGCCTGGACAGTATGAGAGAAACAGCAAGTTGTGTAGCAGCTTCAAGTGATAAGTATGAACGAATGGAACAAAGTCGCCGAAGATGATAGAATGTTGAACGACAGACAGATGAAATGTGTTGATCGAATGAGAGAGATTCATCCAGACAGACACCTAGATACTTTACTGATTTTTGAAAAGGTACTGAATCATCTGACAATGTCAAAGGATCACGCTTTATCACCGAGAGGCGGTTTCGGTTTCCAACAGCTAACAACTCAGTCTTGTCCTCATTCAACTTGAGTCTATTCTTATCCATCCATGATTTGACATCAGACACGCATTGCTCCGTTTGATGGGACACCACAGGAAAATCAGAAACAGGGGCGGGCTTATTGATCTCAGTGTCATCAGCGAACTTATGATAATCAAAATGATTACTTTCAATGACATCCGAAAGAGGTTGGGTGTACAGAGTGAAGAGAATGGGGCCTAACACCGACCCCTGAGGGACACCACAACATAGCTGAGAGGGCTTGGAGGACAGACCATTGACCACAACCAACTGAGAACGTCCAGACAGGTATGAGCTGAACCAGTTTAAAGCAGTAGAAATGATACCAAAGGAGGCGGACAAGCGTTCAAGGAGAATGGCATGATCGATTGTGTCGAAAGCAGACGACAGATCCAGGAAGGCAACAACAGACACAAGGTTCTGATCCATGCTTGAAAGGAGGGAATCTGTGACAGCCAACAGAGCAGTTTCAGTGCTATGACAAGCGCGATAAGCAGATTGTTTTGACTCAAGAAGATCATTTTCCTGAAGATGTAGCAGAAGTTGTGATAGGACAACTTTCTCAAGCAGTTTGGAAAGAAAAGGAAGGTTGGAAACTGGTCTGTAGTTTTGTAGGAGATTGGAATCAAGGGCTGGTTTCTTCAACATTACGTGTGTGACCGTTTTTGATTACCCCGCCTCGTGAGCAGCCACACTCCGACTTCGGAGGAAGTTTGTTCTCGTAACTTCACTGTCTTGTCGTTGCATCTTTGCTTCAGTGTTGTTGAAATTGTTTGTTATTCATGCTCTGCACTCGATGTTGTTGTTGTTGTTGTTGTTGTTGTTGTTATTGTTGTTGTTGTTGTTGTTTGTTCTTGACGTGGTTGTTATATAGTTGATGTTTTTGATATCGTTGTTGTTGTGGTGGTGGTTGTTGTTGTTGTCGTCATTGTAGTTTCTGCTGTGGCTGGTTATCATCGCCACCATCTTGGGGATCAATCTAACTAGCGAGAACTATGGTGGGATGTTCTACGCCATCTTTATCCCAAAATTGCGGCTTGGGTCCCTCTTGAAAACGGAAAATAATTTCCAGAATGACGACAATTATGATATCCAGCCAACGTCGTTGCCATCATCATCGTCGTCATCGTCGTCGTTGTTGCTATGATCTATCGTGGCTTATCTGAATCAATAGTCCTACGTGTTTCGCTACATGCATACATGATGAAATATGTCTTTAATCCCATATATCTCTGTACTCCCTCGAAGCATATCTAACTCTATGACATCAAACATTACACCCTTATTTTCACACACATTAATTTTTCACCCCATTAAAAACAAAATGTCTCCAATGTTCATGAAACATATCTAACTCTATGACATCAAACATTACACCCTTATTTTCACACACATTAATTTTTCACCCCATTAAAAACAAAATGTCTCCAATGTTCATGAAACATATCTAACTCTATGACATCAAACATTACACCCTTATTTTCACACACATTAATTTTTCACCCCATTAAAAACAAAATGTCTCCAATGTTCATGAAACATATCTAACTCTATGACATCATACATTACACCCTTATTTTCACACACATTCATTTTTCATCCCATTAAAAACAAAATGGCTCCAATGTTCATGAAACATATCTAACTCTATGACATCAAACATTACACCCTTATTTTCACACACATTCATTTTTCATCCCATTAAAAACAAAATGGCTCCAATGTTCATGAAACATATCTAACTCTATGACATCAAACATTACACCCTTATTTTCACACACATTCATTTTTCATCCCATTAAAAACAAAATGGCTCCAATGTTCATGAAACATATCTAACTCTATGACATCATACATTACACCCTTATTTTCACACACATCCATTTCCCACCCCATTAAAAACAAAATGTCTCCAATGTTCACGAAACATATTTTCACACACATCCATATTTCACCCCATTTTAAAAAACCCATGTCTCCCATGTTCACGTTTACTCTACAACACCCAGTGTGTGTGTGTGTGTGTGTGTGTGTGTGTGTGTGTGTGTGTTGTGTGTTGTGTGTGTGTGTGTGTGTGTGTGTGTATGTGTATGTGTGTGTGTGTGTGTGTGTGTTTGTGTGTGTGTGTGTATGTGTATTGTGTATTGTGTATCCCATTAAATGTGTGTGTGTGTGAAACATGTGTGTGTGTGTGTGCGCGCGCGCGCGCGCGCGCGTATTAAAAACGTGTGTGTGTGTGTGCGTGTGTGCGTGTGCGTGTGCGTGCGTGTGCGTGTGTGCGTGCGTGTGCGTGTGCGTGCGTGTTGCAACCCCCCTAAACCAGCCAGCGCTGATCGATCATTATCGTTGGTATTGATTTTGTCTTTTATTCAGCCACCCTCTGGCACCCTTTACAGTGCTTGACAGCCTGAGAGAAATACCTCAATACCTCAAACCCCACCCCCAACTCATTCCCACCCCACACCTAACCTGGGGTCTGTCTCAATGTGGCTGTTGCTTATGCTTTGCTAGGCGACTCCGGCGGTGCCGAAAATAACTTTGGTGAATGGGGCTAATTTCAGAAGGGAGTTACCGTTCCTTACTTTACTATTATTATCTCTCCTTGCCTCACTATTTCTTTCTCTGTTTAATTAACCTACTAAGGCTATCACGCAACAACCACCAGAATCGTAGAATGGCTTTCACCACTGGTCGTCAATATTAGCCGGTAGTAAGGGCCAATAGTAACGTGAGAACTGTATGCATAGGTGTTGAGACAAATGCTCACAAGACAAATGCTCACAAGACAAATGCTCACAGGACATTTGCTCACAAGACAAATTCATTAGCAGGATTAATGTGGCGGTACCATAGCCGATGAGGTTTATCCGAGGCGTGGTTACCGAACATATGTATTTGATTAAAAACTCGGGACTTTACTGGTGTTGCACTGCCTCCGGGCATTGCAGCCAGTATTGTTCCTAACTTTGGTGAATGGGGCTAATTTCTTTGTATTTACAAATGTCCCATATGTGTCTATGACCGAGAGGACGTAAAACACCATTTTTCATTCTTCATTCACAAGACAAAGAGAAGCATATGACGGTGAGAAGCATATGTATTCTAAAAAATCGGGACTTTACTGGTTTCGTACTGCCTCCGGGCATTGCCTCCAGTATTGCTCCAACCATATTTGTATTTACAAATGTCCCATATGTGTCTGATTCAGACCAAGAGGACGTAAAACTCCATTTTCTCTCTCACAAGACAAATCGATGTACAAACAAAATACTTGTAGCGGTGCCATAGCCGATGAGGTTTAACCGAGGCGTGGTTACCGCTACACCTATCTGTTTTAATTAAAAAAATCGGGACTTTACTGGTTTCGTACTGCCTCCGGGCATTGCCTCCAGTATTGTTCCCACCATATTTGTATTTACAAATGTCCCATATGTGTCTGATTCAGACCAAGAGGACGTAAAACACTATTTTCGTCGTTCGCTCACAAGACAAATGCTCATGATGGCTCATGATCAGAGCAAAATACTACTTGTGGCGATGCCATAGCCGATGAGGTTTAACCGAGGCGTGGTCACCGCTACAGCTATCTGTATTAGTTATTAAAAAATCGGGACTTTACTGGTTTCGTACTGCCTCCGGGCATTGCCTCCAGTATTGTTCCCACCATATTTGTATTTACAAATGTTCCATATGTGTCTGATTCAGACCAATAGGACGTAAAACTCCATTTTCTCTCTTTCTCATGATGGTGTTTAATGTATGTCCCATATGTGCCTGCCCGGCCGAGAGGACGTAAAACACAACTTTCACTCACTCATGATGGTGAAAATAATGCTTTACGCCCTCTTTGGCCTTTCGGCCATGTGGGGCATTGGGATTTTACTTGGGGATAATCGTGAAAAAATGCTCATGAGACACCTAGTTATCATTTTATTGTGGCGGTACCATAGCCGATGAGGTTTAACCTAGGCGTGGTTACCGCTACACCTATCTACATTGTTAAAAACTCGGGACTTTAATGGTGTTGCACTGCCTCCGGGCATTGAGGCCAGTATTGTTCCCAACATCTTTGTATTTACAAATGTCCCATATGTGTCTATGACCGAGAGGACGTAAAACATCATTTTCACCATCATGAGACAAGTAGTTATCATTTTATTGTGGAGGTACCATGGCCGATGAGGTTTAACCGAGGCGTGGTTACCGCTACACCTATCTATATTGTTAAAAACTCGGGACTTTACTTGTTGCACTGCCTCCGGGCATTGCAGCCAGTATTGTTCCCACCATCTTTGTATTTACAAATGTCCCATGCGTGTCTATGACCGAGAGGACGTAAAACACAATTTTTCGTTCGTTCGTTCGCTCATGAGACACATGGATTAAAAGTGGCGGTACCATAGCCGGTGAGGTTTAGCCGAGGCGTGGTTATTGCTACACCTATCTGTATTGTTAAAAAATCGGGACTTTACTGGTGTTGCACTGCCTCCGGGCATTGCCTCCAGCATTGTTCCCACCATCTGTGTATCTACAAATGTCCCATATGTGTCTGTTCCAGACCGAGAGGACGTAAAACACCATTTTTCTTTCTTATGAGACATTTGCTCACGAGATAAATGCTCACAAGACATTTGCTCACAAGACAATTGCTCACAACCTTAAGACAATTGCTCACAAAAGAAAACAACCACTGAAGTGAGTGTGTATCTCCCTGATGGGATACCGGGGGGTACTTCGTAATAATAGTTCCCCCACCTTCTGGAAGTTCTGTGATTGTAACTTCTAATAATCTGCCACGCTTTTTGACTGCCTTTTCCTCTGCTTACTGTCATCTACTATCTTTCTGACTTATTGGCCCATTCTCCTGCCTTTTTTCCCCAAAAAGCATCTTCCAAACAACTTTTCTTCTTTGAGCTGCTCCAAAATCGGAATGTGTCGGCTGTAC
>CM065705.1:5549021-5564021 GCA_017654935.2 Phymorhynchus buccinoides | reverse complement strand
TTTGCCATTTCGCATATTATGCACTCTTGCAGGTTCTAATGCACTCTACGTGACTTTCTATTACATTCTTACTATCCCTAACCCTATCCCTAACCCTATCCCTAACCTATCTTTAACCCTATCCCTAACCTATCCCTAACCCTATCCCTAACCTATCCCTAACCCCAACTTTCTGAGTTTTATGCGAAATGCCATGTCCACAAAGCTTTGTATGCGAAGCGGCAGTATGTGAGTCGGCTTTATGCGAAGCGACAGTATGCGAAACGGCAAAATGCGAACCGGGGCGCACCGATTTTTTATTCGTGTATTATTCGTGTTGTCTGCTATGAGTCTAGTGAACGGAAATAGTAGGGTTATTTTTTGTTTAAGACAGAAGTACTTCACGCGACATAGTGACTCACAGGCATCGTCACAATCGTCACAATCGACGGGGTAAAAAGCGCATGGGCGGGTAAGAAGCCCACCCCAATTATCTCATGAAATGAAGCAAATTTCAGTCTCATTTTGCCCATGAGACGAGCGTTAATGTCTAGCATTCGTCTCATGGGCAAATTTGACTGAAAATTTCTTTATTTCATGAGATAATTGGGGTGGGCTTCTTACCCGCCCATGCGCGTTTTACTCCGTCTTCCCCTATCGTTGCGGGGTCACAGTAAACCCGAGTTCGAAGCTGGGTACAGGGGGATTTTTCCTCTCACTTTGCACTAGGCCTTACGGGTCTGAACGTGGAGTCTTTCGGATGAGACGATCAACCGAGATCCCGTGTGCCCATGTACTTAGCACACGTTAATCCCAGTGGCAACGAAAAAGCTGTCATTTGGCCAACATTTACCCCACCACCCTCCCCCTTTCCTTCCTCATTCGTCACACAAAAATCGCATGCAAAAGAAAATTAAAAAAAATGGGTGGCGCGCCTTTGGCTGAGACGAGCTCCCCAGGAGGGAGCAACCCGAATTTCACAGAGACGCCTCTGTGACTATGAAGTGCCAAATACCAATTATCAAATCGTATGCAGTGTGACTGGGCCTTAAGGGGTTTGTGCCAGAACGTACCACCTGAACAGCAATGCCAAGGCCGACAGTGCGTTCCGGCATTCACCTCTCCATTATAAACCAACCCGTGGGGCAGTGGGTGGATGCCTCGTGCCTCTATGCGGGGAGCTGGACACACTGCACGAGTCTCTCCGCGTGGCGTGGGAATACCGGGGGGTGCGGGGAGGTCTTTCGTACAAATACTTCCTCCACCTTCCGGAAATTCTACGCTTCTAACTCCCTCTGGGTCTGTCACTCTTGGACTCTGGTATCCCCCCCCCCCCTTTAGCTTTCTGTCATCTCAGGCTTGGGAATTGGAAGAGTTAAAAAAAAGCAAGCTGAAAAGCGGGGGTCTGGGGGCCACAGAAGACCCCTAGTAGGGTCCAGGGGGTAATGCTGAAGCTTTTGTTTGGTAATTGAAGCCCTAAAACAGCATTAGAATGGCTACATTTAGTTGATTTGTTTTTGTGTTTTCGGCGGACAGACGTGTTTTTTCGGCGGAAAAGCAATGTCATTTAGGCGGAAATTTGCCGTTTGGCGGACAATTCACATTCCTGAGATTATCTACTGCCAGCTTTCTGCCAAAAAGTCTATTCTCCTGCTGCCTTTTAAAAAACCCACCTAAACTTTCAAAGATTTTCTCCAGCCGAAGACCAGCATGCTGGGCCTATTTCTTAGTTAGGCGCCTAACAGCAGTATGACGCATTTGGGCTCATAATTGACAGGAAACTGTCTGAGCGATCAAAGAAGAAGAAGAAGTTCCTCTGCTTTGTTTTTTCACTTGCATTTAGCTATGCGAACAACGAAACTCTTTCAAAGATTTTCTCCAGCCGAAGACCAACATGCTGGGCCTATTTCTTAGTTAGGCGCCTAACAGCAGTACGACGCATTTGCGCTCATAGTTGACAGGAAACTGTCTGAGCTACCAAAGAAGAAAAAGTTCCTTTATGGTTTTCCCCCCACTTGCACTGAGCTATGCGAACAGGTGCCGTAAGCTGCTCTTACAGGGAAAGAAGTGCCTTTTTAGTGAAGAGTGCTTTCCCTTTCTTTCTGAATAAAACAAATGAACCGTGATCGAATCTAACTCATATTTTTTGGGGAAGACACGCGCGTCATTGTAATTAAAATAATCATTATTTTCATTTGGGTACGGAAAGTTTTGAATACTTTTTAAAAAATCTTACTAAATAAATTGATTTCGTTTACTGGTGGGTGATGCGTAGATAATTGGCTATGTCTGTGCCTGCGTGTTCATGTGTCGATTTATGAATTGATTGCGATGTAAATTGCACATCTGTATCGCAAAAAATTCGGGTCGTTCTTGGAGTTGCACTGCCTCCGGGCATTGCCTCCAGGATCGTTCCCACCGTCTTTATCTACTAATGTCCCATATGTGTCTGTTTCGGAGACCGGATTTTCATTCCGTGCTATGTAAATACTTTATGACGCTTTAATGAAGCCTTTTATTACTACTTTTAACTATTAACTGTTGTCATGAATGAACGGAAAATTTTCATTCGGTCGAGATACGAACAATACTGGAGGCAATGCCCGGAGGCAGTGCAACTTCAGTAATGTCCCGATTTAAAAAAAAACAATACAGATAGGTGTAGTGGTAATCACGCCTCGGTTAAACCTCATCGGCTATGGTACCATCACAATGGTCAATTGATATTGACAAATAGTATGGTATGTTTTATTGATAATTAGTTTTATATACATGTATACAATGTATCTTTATTGATAAAAAAAATTTCTGGTATTGCAGTACCTCCAAGATCGTCCCACTATTTTTATATCAATGTCCCATACGTGCCTGTTCCAGGCAGGATGCCGTAAATTGGATTTTCTTCTTGATCAATTGATATATTGATTGATGCATTGATAAGACTGAATGATCGATTAATCTATTGATTGACTTTCTCCTTTCTCGGCATTTTCTTCAAAGGGGTGAAACTCTATTAAAAAAATGCAACAGAAAACCCAATTTTCTCCCTTTGAAGATCCTGGTTGCGATAGCACTTTTTCACGTATGTTTTTGGGTGTTTGTCTGATTGTGTCTGTGTTTATTTGTAAAGATACGTCACATTCTCTCTGAAGATGATACTAAAATTCTCATTTCTGCCTTTGTTCCCTCTGGACTATCGTAATTCTCTTCTTTCTGGTTGCCCTCAGAACCTCCTCATCAAATTGCAGAAGGTTCAAAATAACGCTGCACGCCTTGTTCTACGACAGTCTAGATCTTCTCATGCCACTCCCATGCTTCAGTCTCTGCATTGGCTCCCTGTTGCAAAACGAATCGATTACAAGCTCTCTCTCTGTTGTGCTTTAAATCCCTGAACGGTCTTGCTCCTTCCTATCTGGCTGGTCTTCTAAATGGCTATGCTCCATCCAGACAGCTAAGCTCCTCTTCTGACTCTCATATCCTTCAGGTCCCTCGTTACCGTTTCAGGACTCTTGGAGAGCGTTCTTTCTCTTTCCAGGCTCCTACCTCTTGGGGAAAAACCCTGCCTCTTTCTCTCCACAGCTCAAACTCTCTGCCTTCTTTCAAGTCTTCTCTCAAAACTACTCTATTTCTATCCTAATCTGTGTACTCCTTCCATTTCTACCGACCTATATTATGTTAGTGGCATTTTGTGAGCCACCAGGGGTCGCCACAAGTCTACCGCGTTTTAAAGGTAATTGACAACGACTAATTCATCGTTAGTTATACATCTGCATTGTTACTAATTCGGGACTTTCCTGGTGTTGCACTGCCTCCGGGCATTGCCTCCAGAATCGTTCCCACCATCTTTATATCTACTAATGTCCCTGGATGTCTGTTTCAGACCGGAGGACGTTAATCAGATTTTCATTCCTAATTCATCGTAAAATAAGGAAAGGCAACTCTCTTTGTAATAGACGATTTTCGGGGGGAAAAACTAAAGGAGAGCACTTCGAAAAAATTAGAGTTATTTACCTCGACTTACTCGATCAAATACCATAGCAACAATGGTGTCGAAAAGTGAAGCGAAGCGAGTGAACGATTTGCAAACATTTCAAATAGAAAGAGGGGTTACAAACTGTTCTAACTTGCGAAGGCGCGAAAAATAAATAACCATTGAGATTGACCCAGATGGCTTGATAGAGAACAAATGCGAGAAACACAAACCGAGTGTGTCTACTCAAACGAAGCATGTTTGGAGGATGATTGTTACCATCGGAAGGGTGGAGGGGGGGGGGGGGGGGAGGGGGTGCTATCAAAATACCAAAATGCTTCACAATAAGGGGTACCATTAACATGTTAACGGACAGAAAGTTACCACTTTCAGATTGCTATCATGCATGGCTTGGAAAGTTGGAAAGGGGTGACTCTATAGATCTCAAAAATATGCATGATAGCAATTGCTATCATGATAACTTCCCCTGTTTGACCGATTGAATTGGTCAAGATCACTCTCATACACCATAATATTACTCTGCTTAATTATTTCCGAACAATTCCTATTAACTCCCTTCAACAAAGTTATTTCTGGCACCAAGTCGCCTAGCAAAGTATAAGCAACAGCCACATTGAGACAGACCAAGGTTCATCCTAACAAAAGGATGACCCAGGACTACCTATATAACCATCACCCACACAGTACACAGCAACAGTGGTGGAGAGAATTTGTGCACAAACAAATCAACATTTACTCAAGAATGGCATAGCCTTCTAGCCTTGAATTATGTTACACTTAAACAACTCACAACACAGAACAAAGTGGTATGCCTCGATAGATGTTGGGGTAATCAAAGATAGAAATAGTGAGGCCAGGAGAGAAAATAACAGTGAACTAAGGAAAGGTAATTCTCTTTGTAATTAACTCCCTTCACCAAGTTATGTTCGGCACCAAGTCGCCTAGCAAAGAATACGCAACATTACAAAGAGAGTTACCTTTCCTTATTTCGCTATTATCTGCTCTCCTGGCCTCACTATTTCTATCTTTGTTTAACTAATTCATAGACTTCAGTTGTCCAGTATGCATAGACGAAAACATTTCATGTGACAAAGTCAAGTTGTGTTGTGACGAAAACGATCAGACACCAAACTCTACGTGTTGTTGTCCTTTTGAAAATCTCGCACAGTAAATAAGCACAGACATGATAACCCAAATCAGTCCAACAAATGTTACTGACTCTCAAACCGTCAGCCAGAATTATTCCATTCCTGATGGATGCATTGAACTTCGATTAAACTATTTAAAGAAACTAGAGTTCATTCCTTGGGATAACCCCGATAACATCGTAAGCGAGGAAGCAGAAAGATACACACGTAAAGCCAGGGTCATCCTGCTGACGATCTTGTTTTTCATTGGTGGACCTGGAAACGTCATCAACATGGCGGTGTTCTTCAAACAAGGTCTCAGAGATCGGGTCAACCTGCTGCTGTTTTCTCTGTCTTTCACTGACGCAGTGTTTATGGCAGGAAGTTTTGTCTTGGTCGCTGAAGAACTGTTTTTATCACTGAGCAAGGAAAACAACACTGGCCCTGTCCTCATGTTTGCTGTTAACAACGGTTTAACCCCCCCCCTCGGTTTTAGTTTTGTGTCTTTCGCTTTATCCGCCATCATCGCCTGCGAGAGATGTTACTGCGTGCTCAGACCTCTGAAATACCAGACTCTGATGAGAACCAGAACCATGGCTGGAATAATTTTGATAACGTCCCTTGTCGTTCTTGGAGTCAATCAATTAATCAGTATGAAATTCTATTTTGTGTGCGTTTACTATCCTGTTACTGGTGCGCAATATTATATCGCAGCTGCTAGGACATTCTACCTACAAAACACAGATTTAATTGACTCTATTGACACGGCTGTCTATGGCATAGGACTGCCTGGTAGTGTAATGATGTTAGTGATAGTAGCGACCATAATCACTGCATTTAAACTTCATGAGATTGTGACATGGCGGGCCGAAACGTCATCCAGTTTGTCAGCTAAGGAAGTGGCCCTCACTAAAATGTTGATCGGAACTTCAGTCCTGCTCATTGTTTGTGTCAGTCCAACCATTTTTCGTGTGGCTTGTGTATTCTTGCCAGAATTGAGCGTAACGGGGCGTAATCATAATTTTTACTTCATGTTTGGTTGGATTTCGTTTATGCTCCTTTACGTTAATTTCAGCTTCAATATTTTCATATATTATGTGATGGGCAGCAGATACCGAGAGACATTTTGGAGTTTGTTTGGAAGGAAGGCTGGTCAGAAGAAGACCTTGGAAGTGGCGGGGTTATCTCACGTAAAGCAATCGACTGTTATGAGCTCGACCATTCCAAAATCTTTTCAGCGAGAATGATCCCAGCTGTTTCGGGAAGAACGTTTAGTTTATCAATATTTTCAGAAGTTTGTAATGCCAATATTAGCTTACCACAAGTAACTTTTCATAAATAACAGTCAATAAATTAGAATACGTTGTAGTATGTGACTAAATTAGTTGTATTCAGCGGATATTGCTATATTTTCAGTCATGGGCAATCATGTATGTTTGCAATACCAAGCGTATTACTCAAGCACCTTTTCTACTACTAAACATGTTGCATGATGCTTGCCAACAAAAATAAGATTTTACCATAAATATGATGGAAGAAACATATTAAAAATACAATGAAGAACACACAGCCAAAATAGTTTTACAAACAAATGCTTGGTGTATTTTTTTTTTTATCTAAGGTTTCCAGATTCAGTCTTTTAACTAAACAGCTTGATTTAGTGTGGGGAAAAACAGCTGTGTGATAACCATACCATTGCATCCACGACTAGAAATATTTTCTAAAATCATAATTCTGTGGGACCTAGCGGGCCTGGTACATAGCGGGCCTGGAACTTAGAGGGCCTGTGACTTAGCGGTTAAGTGAGAGCTACACAATAAAGTGAGTTTCTATATATAGTACTGGGAAATCAGCTTAATCTGTTGCCAGTGACTATGACTCTGACGTGGAGACATTTGCACTGGCAGTGTTGGTATTTGGTACATAGTCACAGACGCGTGTCTGTGAAATTCGGGTTGCTCCCACCTGGAAATCTGATAAGGAAGGAAGGGGTGGGTAGGAGTGAGGGTGGGGGGTAACTTTTGACCAAATGACAACTTTTTCGTTGCCACTGGGTTGAACGTGTGCTAAGTGCATGGACACACAGGACCTCGGGTTTATCGTCTCACCCGAAAAGGCTCCACGTTCAGACCATAAGGTCTAGTACAGAGTGAGATAATAAAAAATCCCCTTGTTCTCAGGTTCGAACTCGGGTTTATTTTGCACGAGGCGAACGCGTTACCATCGTACACCTGTTGCAGCCAAAGTGATACTCCTACACCAGCACCCATCCAATCCTGTTGGCTGCGAGTGTGGAGGTATCTACCCTAGGCAAAGCATCTCCACTGAATTCCCACATTTCAGCCCAGACATCCAGAATGGCAGCTGACTCCTCTGTTGCCTGAAAGTCATGGTGGGAAATAATATGTGACCTACATACACACACTATTATGTCTTCTTCTTCTTCTTCTTCTTCTTCTTCTTCTGCAATTCCCAGGCCATGATGAGTAAGGTACGTATGTATCCGTTTTTCAGTTTTCACTGGTCTCCCCGCTGTGTACAGCACCACACATTCCGATTTCGGAGGAGCTCAAAGGAGAAACATTAGTTGGATGATTTTTGTTTAAGGCAGGAGAATGGGTCAATAAGTCAGAAATGTAGTTGATGATAGAAAGCAAAGGGAAAAGGCAGAGTCAAAGAGAGTGGCAGATTAGAGGAAGCTACAAGCACATAACTTCCAGAAGATAGGGGAACTATTTTTACGAAAAGACACCCCGGTATCCCCACGGGGCGAGACTCGTGGAGTTGGCGGGTTTTTTCCAGCTCCACGAGGCATCCACCCACTGTCCTGACGATGGTTATGTCTTGCCCAGTGGAACCGGAGTCCAGGCATGTTTCTTAGCTCTCAGAACGACAGCAAACGTTGCAAACTATTTGGCAGCAAAGTCCATGCAACCTTTTTTGTTGGCCAGAAACCTTTGCAGCGTGTGCTTATGTGTTTGAACGCATGCATAATTATGGGACTGTGTGGTCACTTGTATATACAAGTCCCCGTGGGGATACCGGGGCGTCTTTCGTAAAAATAGTTCCCCCACCTTCTGGAAGTTCTGTGCTTGTAACTTACTCTAATCTGCCACACTCTTTGACTCTGCCTTTTCCCTTTGCTTTCTGTCATTTACTATCTTTGTAACTTATTGGACCATTCTCCTGCCTTTTTTCAAAGCAATCTTCCATGTAATTTTTCTCCTTTGAGCTCCTCCGAAATCGGAATGTGTCGGCTGTCCGCAGCGGGGAGATCAGTGAAAACTGAAAACCGGACACATATGTACCTTACCCATTATGGCCTGTGAACCCAGAATAATAATAATAAGAATAAGAATAAGAAGTATATACATGCGTGGGCATAAGTACACACGTGTGCGTTACATGCATATACGTTTTTGTTGTAGAGTTGGTTAAACTTCGTTTATTAACACATCACTGTCCCACAATTTAATCAACACGCATGTCGATACATCAACGTCACTGTGTTGTCAACTAGCACACTAAATAAGGACACTTGGAGACCAGTATCAATCAGACATTTGTTTTACGTCCTCCGACCTGCTTAGAGGTACATATGGGACATTTGTTAGGATGAAGATGGGGGAGAAAAAGAATGGAGAAGGGGCACTAAGAATGAAGGGATTAATAATTACGAGGTATGTTTTATTAGGATATTGTAGTATAGGTATGCATTAATACTGATGGATGGGAGTTTAGTACTGCTGCGGTTTAAAGAGGTTAAGATTAGTCAGATGTATGGTAGTTATAAACAATTCTTTAAAAGATTTGTTAGACTGCATTCGCAATAGTATAAATGCTGTGTTTAAAAGAGGTTTAGAATTTAAAAAAATGAAGGAGTGAGGTTAAGAATAACTAATTAATAAGCTACTAGCGCAACGCCGAGTACCAGTAACGCCTAGTAACGGTAACGCCTAGTAACGGTAATGCCAAGCACTGGTAACGCTGAGTACAGCAAATTTGAAGCGATTTCGTTAAGAAACGGCAGAGTTATAAGGCCCCGTTTCCCGTTGGCGCTGCTCTGAGAGTGACGCGCTCTCCCGATTTTCTTCAAATTTGCTGACAGGCTTTGCCCCGGTGACAGCAAGCCTGACAGCAAATTTGACGCGATTCGGTTGCAAAACGGCGGAGTTATAAGGCCCGTTTTGCATCATACTGCTGTTATGCGCCTAAGTAATCGATTCGCTTCCGGTTTGGCACATTGATAGTCACCGTCTACGGTCATATATCTGCCAAATTTGAAGGCAATCGGTCAAGAAATACCGGAGATACGGGCGCCGAAAGGCGGGCAGATGCGCGTTTCGCGCATTTGCGAAACCGCGCAAATTACACGGCCGCCTCGGTTGCCGTTGCCATCGCCCCGTGAGGGCTCACAGCAAATTTGAAGCGATTCGGTCAAAAAACGGCGGAGTTATAAGGCCCGTTTCGTGTTTCAGACAGACAGACACACACACAGCCACACACACGGACAGTTGGCTTTTTACTATATGATGATGTCGTTGTCAAAATCATTCTGGATACCAGTATCAAGTTGCTACATTGTACTTTTATTCCTAAACATTTGGGATCCCGAGTGCTGTGTCGAGCGTGGCGGAAGTGGCTTCCCCCAAACGCTAACCTTGCGTTTTCTGATTGGTTTAAACTGAACGAAACTTAAAACCGAAACCTAATAACAATATCGTGACAGTCACTATTTCTTTAACCGCAACGCATTACTGATACACTACTACTAGGGGAAGACGGGGTAAAAAGCGCATGGGCGGGTAAGAAGCCCACCCCAATTATCTCATGAAATGAAGCAAATTTCAGTCTCATTTTGCCCATGAGACGAGCGTTAATGTCTAGCATTCGTCTCATGGGCAAATTTGACTGAAAGTTTCTGTATTTCATGAGATAATTGGGGTGGGCTTCTTACCCGCCCATGCACTTTTTACCCCGTCTTCCCCTACTATTTGTTTGATCATAGCATGTTTCTGACAAGGCAATATATGTTGGCTAATCTTTTTTCAAAGTTGGAAGTAACGTTGTGCTTAAAGTCTCAAAACAGCACGCCTCACTATAACATTGACACTCAAACCAAATCTCTTCCAGTGTCTACCCTTTAATTAAGATTTCGTAACTGAGACGTTGCAGCCAGGTACATACAAGAATCACCACAATAAACACATCAATAACATCAATGTGCATCGCGCTTCGCTTATTGCAACTACTGTTTGTTGGATTTGTGGGGACATTAATATAATTTTGGTGAAGAGGTTTTTTTTAAACATATAATAGTAATTTTGTTCTGCCTATAAATTGCTGGTATTTGATGTGCAAGTGCAGTCGATTGATCATGAAGCCTGATGAAGCATTGTAATAAATACGAAAGCTTGCAAAGAACAGTGCTGTGTTTTGGGTGATCAATCTTAAATAATAGTAATATATAGCATTTCTTGGAAGATAACGACAACAACAACAACAACAGCAGAAACAACAACATTGAACAATAACACGTCATCACTATCACCAATAACAGCAGACTTCAAGGTAGACCAAGTACAGTCGAACCCCACCTAACGGGCACCTCTGTTGCGCGGGCACCTCAGTATACCGGACAGTTTTTGTCCGTCTGTAATTTTCTTCTTCTAATTTATTACTACTGGTGTCTCCGGTATAGCGACCACCCCGCTAGTCAGGACAAGGGACAGTGCTCTCAGTCTGAACATGGATGCTATAAAGTTCGGAAATGTAGGGGAAGACGGGGTAAAAAGCGCATGGGCGGGTAAGAAGCCCACCCCAATTATCTCATGAAATAAAGAAAATTTCAGTCAAATTTGCCCCTGAGACGAATGCTAGACATTAACGCTCGTCTCATGGGCAAAATGAGGCTGAAATTTTCTTCATTTCATGAGATAATTGGGGTGGGCTTCTTACCCGCCCATTCGCTTTTTACCCCGTCTTCCCCTAGTGTTCATGGTCTGAATCGCTATTAACTAGTGTGATTTGCCACTCAGTTATCCGACCACCCTGATCACAAATGTTCCTTAGAATGGTCAAAGAAAAGATACATGCTATGTGTTTAAAGGTACGGCCGGACTATAAAAGAAGGGAGGCGCTGAGCGTGCGCCGTTATGAGATTTATCACACGGAAAACAGTGCAGCATAGTCATCAGTAGCGGTACCATAGCCGATGAGGTTTAACCGAGGCGTGGTTACCGCTATACCTATCTGTATTAATAAAAAATCGGGACTTTACTGGTTTCGTACTGCCTCCGGGCATTGCCTCCAGCATTGTTCCCTCCATATTTGTATTTACAAATGTCCCATATGTGTCTGATTCAGACCAAGAGGGCGTAAAACACCATTTTCGTCGTCGTCGCGTGCGCCGTTATGTTCCATATGGCTTCGGCCGAGAGGACGTCAAACTTTACTTCCTCAGCGCGCGCCGCATTTGAATCACAGCTGGCGAGAGAGACGGTTGGCCCTTCTTTGTTCCTTGTTGTGCGAGCCACCGCGAGGCAGAGCTTTTCTGGCGAAAAATTTTTTAGACCCGATCCCTGGGATCGGTTGTTTTCCCTTTAAGCAAAACCTACGGGGAAGGAAATTCGAAAAATCACGGAAAAGTTGAGTGAAAATCATTCCTGTGCTTCGTTAGTTACCCGGCCAGAGGCCGAGGTATTGCGATCGGTTTGTGTGTCTGTCTGTGTGTCTGAGTATCGATTATCTTAAAAACTACTGTTTGGATTTTGATTAAAATTGGCAGAGGGGTAGACAGCTTGAAAATGAAGTTTCCTGTCGTTAATCAACACCGTGCTGACCTTGACCTTGAACTTTGACCTTGAAAACCGAAATTTCCTTCTTTGGGCTATGTAATTACCCCCAGCTTTATTTCGTGAACTAGTGAACAGAATCGCTTCAAATTTTGTGTGGTGGTGTACCATGGTGCAAGGAAGTTTGTATAAAAGTTCAGCTGTATCTCGTGAACTACTGAACAGAATCGCTTCAAATTTTGGGCTATGTATTTTATGCGTTCTGTAAGGGTGGAAAGTGGTGTGTTTATTGGGGGGGGGGGGGTGGGGGGTTATGGGGGGGGTGGGGGGGGGAGAGGACATAACTCTGGCCGGGTTTTCATTGTCACAATGCGTTGCTGCCGCTCGGCGATGCCCTTGTTAATGTTTGTCAATAACATAAAGTCATTGTTTTCATTATAACCTAATGATGTGTTGCCTTTGCATGGTGTGATTCAGTATACCGTACCGGACGCCTCACTATTGTGGACAGTTTTGACCAGTCTGTAGGGTGGTCGGTTTACTGAGGTTCGACTGTAGTGGACAAGAGGCGAAAGAGAGAGAGACGGAGAGAAAGAGACAGACGGACAGATCGAGATGCACAAAATGAACACGCAAAGAGACGGGCAAAAGCAAAGCTAATAGAGACAACGAAACAGACAGAAAGACAGACAGACTGACAGACAAACAGACTGACAGACAGACAGACAGACTGACAGACAGACAGACTGACAGACTGACAGACAGACAGACTGACAGACAGACAGACTGACAGACTGACAGACTGACAGACAGACAGACAGGGAAGCATGCATGTCGTCACGATGTTATCGTCGTTTGATGCAGTTAACGATTTGCTAACTGCTTGTCATTTGTTTCCTGTAATCTGTTGTTGTTGTTGTTTTTCATCACATAACGCTACCATGATCATTATTTTGAGCTAGAGCGAATCAATACTGGAAAATCGAGGGCGAAAAAACAAACAAAGAAAATTAAAAAAAGTAAATAAAAAACCAATCTGTGTGCATGTCTGTCTCTGTCTGTCTCTGTCTGTCTGCTTCTCTCTCTCACACACCTCTCTCTCTCTCTTTCTCTCTGTTGTTTGCGTTTGTTATGTCTGTGTGTCTCTGTCTGTCTGTCTCTCTCTGTACGTGTATGTAATACAGGCCTACACTCAGAGAGAGAGAGAGAGAGAGAGAGAGAGAGAGAGAGAGAGAGAGAGAGAGAGAGAGAGAGAGAGAGAGAGAGAGAGAGAGAGACAGAGACAGAGAGAGAATGAATCAGAAATGAGAGTGTGTGTGTGCGTGTGCGTATGTGCGTATGTGCGTGCGTGCGTGTGTGTGTGTGTGTGTGTGTGTGTGTGTGTGTGTGTGTGTGTGTGTGTGTGTGTGTGTGTGTGTGTGTGTGTGTGTGTGTGTGTGTGAGACAATTCAGAAGGAAACTGACAAGAAAGGAACAATGATTGACATCTTCATTAACGTGCTATTTTCGTTTGTCTCGCTCTCCTCAGCTTTTCCTAACGTTCATGACAGAATTGTTACTGCTGTATGTGAGCATCCTTTTTGGCTCACTCGTGTGAACGAAGTTTAACACGAAGTGAATCTATAGTATGATAGTTGTTCGGTTGTGTGTGTGTGTGTGTGTGTGTGTGTGTGTTGCGTCCGTGGTCTAATATCCAAACTTTAACGTTGACATTTTCTTGGGAAATAGAAGGCGTACATTGTTCAAACTTTGCATACACATAGATGTCTATGCAAGCTTTCAAGCAATAATGATTTGAATCATTAAATACTTAACACAACACTGTAAGCAGATAACAAACAGATAACATTTTAGATTAGTGGGTTAGAGAGTATTCAACGGGCAACATGAGTTAAGAAACTCATCAGCACTGAAAGCCTCGATAGCTCATTGGTAGAGTGTCTGTCTGTCATGCCAATGGTTCCGGGTTCGATTCTCGGCACAGGCTTTTTCTTCTTCTTGTATCCATTAACGATAGTTTCATTTGAACTTTAAAATGTTATTGGCAATCTTGTACTTTAGACCCCCCCCCCCCCTCAATCTTTGTTTGTTGTTGTCCCGCATGTGCCTGTTCGAGTGAGCCTTGAAGGCTTTGCCTCTTGTTCTCTCTCTTTTTTCCTTGCTCTTCAACTTTGACGTTTCCATCTGCATTGAAGAAGAGAAGAATCGGGCCAAGTCATACTTCGAAATGACCCTTTTCTGTTATTTCCTTCTGTTATTAATTTGTTCCCGAGCGAAGCTTTGGGAAGAGAGTGACAGTGCTGGTGAATGAGGGTGGATGTCTTTGTGAGTGAGAATCACGCTGCCGCGCGGTTGGATTTAGCGTCTTAACGCTCTAGTTTTGAGGATTAGTATGACATATTGTCGGTGAAATTCAAAAACCCCGTAACTCGCTTTTTGGTAGTTTTGAGAAAAATGAAAAAACTGTTTTAAAAATTAACCGTGTTGACCACAATTGATTAACTATGATGAATATGTTGTTCAAGACATTGCGAGTTTACTTCTGCATTTCGCTAAAATTTCGGAAACAATTTGTGTTAGACTTGAACGAAGATACGAGTTTTTTGTCCTTAACTAGATCTGGATTTGGGACTCACGAGTTTTTCTTCTATTTTCACAACCTCATTAAGTTTGACCCCAGATAGAAAGTCGTTAGAGATACGAGCTTTTGGTGGAAGGTGGCGGGAAAAATGAGAGAGCTGACTATGTATCTAACTAAAAACAAATATAAGAAAATCTAGATACAAGGTTTTTGAATTTCACCGAAGATATGCGGATAGGTTACCGTGTATATGTGTACACGCCCTAATATATCCCTAAAAAAAACTGTCATGGAAAGGCTCGTGTAGAGCCAATGATGTAAAATTTCTTAGGATTTAACTTAAAACTGCAGTCATGGCTTGCACGTTGCTGGAATCAATAGACCTTTGTCCTTCAATATGAAACCTTTCTTCTAACATATATGTGACCTAGCACCACGAAAGGGACATTAAGTGTCAAAATGACCATCCTGAGAAAATGGTATAGGGGAAGACGGGGTAAAAAGCGCATGGGCGGGTAAGAAGCCCAC
>CM065705.1:5541521-5544021 GCA_017654935.2 Phymorhynchus buccinoides | reverse complement strand
TGTAAAGTGCTTAGAGCCCATTAGTAGAATAAACGCTATATAATTGTATATATACTTCTTCTTTTTCTTCTTCTTCTTCTTCTTCTATTCTTCTTATTATTATTATTGTTCACAAGACAGCTGAACTTGATCAATTCCCTTGTGTGTGTGTAGATGCATAATAATAATAATAATAATAATAATAATAATAATAATAATAATAATAATAATAATAATAATAATAATAACAACAACAACAACAACAACAATAATAATAATAATAATAATAACAACAATAATAAATAAATAAATAAAGCTTATATAGCACTCTTCGATGAAAACAAATCGTTCTCAGAGCGCTTTACAATTATTTTGAAAGAAAAAAATGTAAAGAAAGAAGAAAAAATTATTGCAAAAACGTTAAGATGAAGCAGAACAAATTTAACACAATTTAAAGTAAAAATAAAAATGCTCACACTGGCCAAGAATATGGACAGGTTATGAAAGTCCAAAGACTTGTGAAGATGATCCCTGATTGCGTTCGATGGTCGTTTCTTTCCGAAAACTGTCGGCCTCAGTTGAAAGACGTTGTGATTGTAAGGGGGCACAGACAGTCACAAAAAAAGTGAATTGATTCCATGATTTGGTTTCCTTTCATGATGATGATAATACTGTCTCATTGTTGTGTGTCTGTGCTTTTGTCAGTGTTTAGTGAGCTTTGTATACCCTATGTAATAAGAACGTATGAAGCTAATCACAATAAATTCAGTGTCATTGCCATTCAAAATCAAATTAACTTTATTATCAATCAATCAAATCAAATCAAATTCACTTTATTATCTCAAGGATAAATTTTGTTCAGGTGAATAACAAAGACATCGACATTCAGCATGCATGAATATGAGCAAAAGTTACAATAATACAGCTAAAGATACACATTATATGTGCACGTCTAAGGATAAGCATGCAAGTTTCTTTTATGAACACACATTTAAATAAAAACATCTGGGGATGAAGGATTTCTGTTGAGTTGACTTTAAAATAGCGATCCAGAAGGTAATAGTTCGTAATGTTTGTTCAAAGCATGGGAGGTGTCATCTCATATGATAAATATGATAAATAGACAAATAGAAATACAGCTAGGTGCACAGAAGTATGACCACAATAAACACTTTCTTGAATATCAAGGAAGTAATATGAACTGAGAGCACTGCATTATCGCAATAAACAAAAGCAGACAAATATGAAAGTAATGCTGGTAAAAGCAGAACGTATTGTAAAGCCGCTTCACACAAAACAACCAAGTCTGATGAAAATGGTGGCGACCTTTCTATAGTTTTCCTTTCTTTTGACAGAGTGAGTAGAAATCACAAATGCAAATTTTGGTCGGATGAAATCCTTCCAACCAGGTCGGAAGGAATTGGCGACTGCACCATTTACTTCCAACTTACTCAGGCAGTTGTGGGAATCCTGCCAATGTTTGCTGATAGTGAAGACGAGACACGGTCACAAGTAATTGAATGGAGTTCACAACTGAATTTTCTGCCAACTAAAAGGGTTGGATAGTGTGAGGCGGCTTTTTAAATAAATTTTAAAGAGACACCCTGACGGATGAGTTTTTGCAAGAAACACGTCGAGATCACCAGAAAGACAGCCTTTTCAAGGATCGGAACACTCACTTTGCTCTGGTTTCCTAGAAATCAAATCGTCAAAACGGCGATTCTTCCTTGGCGGAGTTGCCGGAGAGATAAGTCATTTTGGACGGGGTGGGTGGAGGACACTCACAGTGGTTGAAGCCTTTTCTTCTTTGTAGTGCAGTAAAAAAAAATGGAGCTATTTCCTTTGCTGTGAGCGAAACTCCTTTTGGTAAACTGTAAATAAAAAGGCTGCTTTCTGTCTGTCTGTCTGTATGCCTGTCTGTCTGTCTATCTGTCTGTCTGTCTATCTATCTGTATGTCTGCCTGTCTGTCTGTTTGTCTGTCTGTGTCTGTCTGTCTGTCTGTGGGAGCACGTATGGGGAGTGTATGTTCTTGCGTCTGTGTGTGTGAGTGTGCATGCATGTGTGTGTGTGTCTGTGTCTGTGTGTGCGGGTGTGTGTTCATGCATCTTCCTGTGTGTGTGCGTGCGCGTGTGTGGTGTGTGTGTGGGGTGTGGGTGTGTGTGTGTGTGTGTGGGGGGGGGGGGGGGGGGTGCGCGTGTGCGTGGAAGGTCGCATCCTGTATTATTTGGGTCATTTGTTTTCTTGTGCAATATTTATTGTTCAATGTTTTAATCAAAGTAGATATGCTTTGTAAAGCGCTTAGGGAAATTGATGAGAATAAGCGCTATAAAAAAAAAATACACATTTTTTTGTCGCAGTTGTAGTAGTAGTAGTAGTAGTAGTAGTAGTAGTAGTAGTAGTAGTAGTAGTAGTAGTAGTAGTAGTAGTATACAAAGAGCTCGCACTCCGCATTTGACTGAAGCCGGTTTTTACTCCCACCTTTCACCTACACTACAGGTGGGGATCATTGTGAACTCACTC
>CM065705.1:5537130-5541021 GCA_017654935.2 Phymorhynchus buccinoides | reverse complement strand
GAGTGTGCGTGCGTGCGTGTGCGTGTGCGTGTGCGTGCGTGCGCTCACGCGTGTATGAGTGTGAGTCAATGCTCTTGCGTCCATGTTCTTCCCGTGTCTGCATTTGGTTATGTATGTATGTGTGCTTTTGCACGCGTGTGCGTGTGTGTGTGTGTGTGCATTGGTGTGTACGAGTCTATATCATTCTGTTTCTGTGTGAATGCTTTGGGTCTAGGGTTTAGGGTTTTGGCTATTAGAAAAGTTGCATGTGTGTTTAGCGTGAAAGAATGTTCGTTGTGAACTTGTGATCATTGTTTTGGGGTGGGATTTGGGAGGTGGGGGGATGAGAGGGAAGGGAGGACTGTAGTATTGTGAGTCTGTTTAACATTTTTCTTGCGTTAGTTGATATAAATAGGTAGTTGTTGGTTTATGCATTTTATGCCCTTTTGGTAAAGTGCTTAGAGCCCATTAGTAGAATAAACGCTATATAAATTGTATATATTCTTCTTTCTTCTTCTTCTTCTTCTTCTTCTTATTATTATTATTATTATTATTATTATTATTATTGTTCACAAGACAGCTGAACTTGATCAATTCCCTTGTGTGTGTGTAGATGCATAATAATAATAATAATAATAATAATAATAATAATAATAACAACAATAACAACAACAACAACAACAATAACAATAATAATAATAATAATAATAATAAATAATAAAAAAAATAAATAAAATAAATAAAGCTTATATAGCGCTCTTCGATGAAAACAAATCATTCTCAGAGCGCTTTACAATTATTTTGAAAGAAAAAAATGTAAAGAAAGAAGAAAACATTATTGCAAAAACGTTAAGATGAAGCAGAACAAATTTAACACAATTTAAAGTAAAAATAAAAATGCTCACACCGGCCAAGAATATGGACAGGTTATGAAAGTCCAAAGACTTGTGAAGATGATAACTGATTGCGTTCGATGGTCGTTTCTTTCCGAAAACTGTCGGCCTCAGTTGAAAGACGTTGTGATTGTAAGGGGGCACAGACAGTCACAGTAGTGAATTGATTCCATGATTTGGTTTCCTTTCATGATGATGATAATACTGTCTCATTGTTGTGTGTCTGTGCTTTTGTCAGTGTTTAGTGAGCTTTGTATACCCTATGTAATAAGAACGTGTGAAGCTAATCACAATAAAGTCAGTGTCATTTCCATTCAAAATCAAATTAACTTTATTATCAATCAATCAAATCAAATCAAATTCACTTTATTATCTCCCAAGGATAAATTTTGTTCAGGTGCCAGAATAACAAAGACATCGACATTCAGCATGCATGAATATGAGCAAAAGTTACACATAATACACACTTAAAGATACACATTATATGTGGATACATACACGTCTAAGGATAAGCATGCATAGTTTCTTTTAACACGATGAACACACATTTAAACCTAAAAGGATCATGAGTTTAGGAGGTGGATGGATCTGGGGATGAAGGATTTCTGTGCCCTGGAGTTGACTTTAAAACTTTTGTAGCGACGTCCAGAAGGTAATAGTTCGTAATGTTTGTTCAAAGCATGGGAGGTGTCATCTCATATGATAAATATGATAAATAGACAAATAGAAATACAGCTAGGTGCACAGAAGTATGACCACAATAAACACTTTCTTGAATATCAAGGAAGTAATATGAACTGAGAGCACTGCATTATCGCAATAAACAAAACCAGACAAATATGAATAAGTAATGCTGGTAAAAGCAGAACGTATTGTAAAGCCGCTTCACACAAAACAACCAAGTCTGATGAAAATGGTGGTGACCTTTCTATAGTTTTCCTTTCTTTTGACAGAGTGAGTAGAAATCACAAATGCAAATTTTGGTCGGATGAAATCCTTCCAACCAGGTCGGAAGGAACTGGTGGCTGCTCCATTTACTTCCAACTCACTCAGGCAGTTGTGGGAATCCTGCCAATGTTTGCTGATAGTGAAGACGAGACACGGTCACAAGTAATTGAATGGAGTTCACAACTGAATTTTCTGCCAACTAAAAGGGTTGGATAGTGTGAGGCGGCTTTTTAAATACATTTTAAAGAGACACCCTGACGGATGAGTTTTTGCAAGAAACACGTCGAGATCACCAGAAAGACAGCCTTTTCAAGGATCGGAACACTCACTTTGCTCTGGTTTCCTAGAAATCAAATCGTCAAAACGGCGATTCTTCCTTGGCGGAGTTGCCGGAGAGATAAGTCATTTTGGACGGGGTGGGTGGAGGACACTCACAGTGGTTGAAGCCTTTTCTTCTTTGTAGTGCAGTAAAAGAAATGGAGCTATTTCCTTTGTTGTGAGCGAAACTCCTTTTGGTAAACTGTAAATAAAAAGGCTGCTTTCTGTCTGTCTGTCTGTATGCCTGTCTGTCTGTCTATCTGTCTATCTGTCTATCTGTCTGTTTGTCTGTTTGCCTGCCTGCCTGTCTGTCTGTTTGTCTGTCTGTATGTCTGTCTGTATGTCTGTGGGAGCACGTATGGGGAGTGTATGTTCTTGCGTCTGTGTGTGTGAGTGTGCATGCATGCATGTATGTGTGTGTGTGTCTGTGTGTGCGGGTGTGTGTTCATGCATCTTCCTGTGTGTGTGCGTGCGCGTGTGTGGTGGTGTAGTGTGTGTGTGTGTGTGGGGGGGGGGGGGGTGCGCGTGTGCGTGGAAGGTCGCATCCTGTATTATTTGGGTCATTTGTTTTCTTGTGCAATATCTATTGTTCAATGTTTTAATCAACGTAGATATGCTTTGTAAAGCGCTAAGGGAAATTGATGAGAATTAGAGCTATAAAAACACACACATTTTTTTGTCGCAGTTGTAGTAGTAGTAGTAGTAGTAGTAGTAGTAGTAGTAGTAGTAGTAGTAGTAGTAGTAGTAGTAGTAGTAGTAGCAGCAGTAGTAGTAGTAGTAGTAGTAGTAGTAGTAGTAGTAGTAGTAGTAGTAGTAGTAGTATACAAAGAGCTCGCACTCCGCATTTGACTGAAGCCGGTTTTTACTCCCACCTTTCACCTACACTACAGGTGGGGATCATTGTGAACTCACTCACTGCCTCTGTTGCCATGCTTAGCACTTCACACCTCCCACCTTTTCACCTTCCAGGTGGGAAGTAAGAAAGTTGGCTTCATTCTTGGCCAGGTTTGTAGGCTGCGAAGTAATCACTCTTTATGGCATTATTTAGACTTTTTGCTTACACCCACAACATTACTGCACACATTCGCAATATCACTCACTCACGCTTACGGCCACTGTTGTGACCTAGCACCACGAAAGGGACATTAATTAAGTGTCAAACTAACCATTCTGAGAAACTTATACCTTTAAAAGCTTCAGACAATTATCTTTCTATTGATACAAGAACCATTCTTGTATATTTTTGCTTGTGGCTCAAGCCACAAACCTATAACTCACTTTGTCGGTCGGTCGGTCGGTCTGTCTGTCTGTCTGTCGGTCGGTCCAAAATTGTCGCACATTTTGACAAAATTGTCGCGCTTCAAATCGAGGCTACACTTCAAATTGAAGGCCGCTCTTTAAAATGATGTATTTTAAAAGCGTACAAAATAATAAACATACGTAATACAGACACTACAACAGACACGACGAGTATGCGGTGCTTCTTTTGATGAGTATAAGTAGGATACATAGTTTTAAATGTTTTCCAAAAGATATAAAAAGTTACGAAAGGGTGCAGAGATAACATTCTGGTTTACAGATTAAAATTATTGAAAAGCCAGGGGAGGTGACTCATGATTGGAGTGGTAAAAATAGACCGCGTGCCACAAACTATTGCGAGTTCGCGCTTGTTCCGTTACAAAGTTATGACCATTTAAAGTTAGTAGGGTGAGCGTCAGCCATTTTGAGAAAACACAGATCTAAACTCTAGCCT
>CM065705.1:5509630-5534630 GCA_017654935.2 Phymorhynchus buccinoides | reverse complement strand
GTAAACAAGATTTGATGGTAGCAGAAGACAGAGAAGAAAATAAGTCAGCGCATATTTGCTAACTTTGAGCTAAGGGTATGATTGCGTTCGGTTTTATGCTTGTTTGTGACTTTGAATACGTCAGAATGTATCATACAAATCGATTTTGCATCATTCTGCACGCTTTATACACAAGCGCAAAGGATTGCTTACAATGTATGAATGAGTTATTTGTTACTATAAAATAGTAGGTCCTGCCTGTTGGTTCTTCCGTCGTCTAGTAACAATCGACAGTGAGTCAGCAGACATTGGAGGTAACACTGTTCCCTTCAAATCATCAGTTAAGTATCTTGGGGTTACAATCGACCAAACCCTTTCAATGCATGATCACATCAGTAATGTTTACCGTTCATGGTTTTTTGAACTAAGACGTATCGCGTCCATTCGGTCATTCCTCTCAACTAGCTCATGCAACCGCCTTGTTACAGCTCAGATCACATCTCGCCTTGATTTCTGCAACTCTGTTCTCTTCGGTCTTCCAAAGGAAGAAATTGATCGATTACAACGAATCCAAAACAGCGCGGCTCGGCTCACACTCCGAAAGTGAAGGCGTGACCATGTCACACCACTCCTCATGGAGCTGCACTGGCTGCCAGTGGAAGTTTTGTTTAGAGTACAAACTGGCAGTCCTTGCATTCCGCCACTTTGAACAGACCCTACCATCCTACCTCTCAAGTGCTCTCCAAACTTACGCTCCTTCTCTCTCACTCCGATCTTCCCATGCCAAACTGTTGAAAGTTCCTAAAGTGAATTTAAAGTCTTTTGGACAACGCAGTTTTAGTTTTTGCGCTCCCACTATCTGGAACTCCTTGCCTGTTCACCTCCGTCACAATTCAGCACTTCCCGCTTTCAAAACCCAAATTAAAACTCACTTGTTTCAAAGAGCTTTCTCTCTGTAACTTTTCACATTAATTAGATGATGATCGAATGAATGTGTATGTTAGCCCAATTGCGTGTGAATCAGTGAATGTGAGCGCCTTGAGTTTAATTCTAAAGAAAGGCGCTATATAAATACTATGTATTATTGTTATTATTATTATTTTACCAAAAGAATGAGGGAACTGTGTTAAAATAACCATTAAAAGATTCATTTCCATTGCTCAGATTTCTAGTCATACTGAGGAAATGTAAGCTTAAATACAATACATTTCACTGAAAATGAGAATGTTCTCGCTTTGAATGTTGGTATTAAGAATGTTTTAAAAAAGGTTGCTGTAACATGCTAAGTCAAAAGCAATCTTTTACATACCCAAATTCTCATTTTCAATGAAACAAACTGTAAATAGTATTCTGGAGTCAGAAATCTGGGTGATCCATCGAATTTATCTGATATTTTGGAGACTCATATATGTATATTGATATAATATTATATATTGTATATATAAAATTCTATTTTTACCCCAGTTTCTATACGTTTTTATTGATGTGGTTCATTTCTGCTTTAAAAAAGAAAGGGGAGAGGGGAGGGTTTAGGGGGGTTCCCATGTGGGCAACAGGGGTGTGATTTACAGAAGAAGAAAAATATAATTATAGCAAAATCGTTTTTCTAATAGTGTTCTTCTGAATTATTTGTTATTAATCCTCCGATGTCGGAGTGTGGCTGCCAACATGGCGGGGTAATCAAAACAGGTCACATACGTAATGTTCTCATCCCTAGCTGATAATTATATTCTTACCGTAAATGTTCAAGTGCTTCTGCTGTTGGAATGATCCCTGGAGTCTTTTAACCAGGGTACGACAACAACATTTTGTTATTACAGCAATAAGATATCAAGAGGCAATCAATATTAACCAAATGCCCATTTCCCAGGCATTTGAGGCGACTGGTCTGTGCATGTGAAGAACATATATATATATGTATACTTTGGATGCCAGCACGCTGAAGAGCATCGGTGGTGGTTACCCTGTATGCATGAATATGCCTAGTGGAGTTCATTTCGAGGGGTGCCTGCCAGAACGGACTATCTCAAAAGGAATAAAGAGCACAGATGGGCAGTTCTGGCATTCACCCCTCGATTTGTTTGTGGGTGCTTCTGTTTGAAGCAAATTCTGTTTTTATTTTTAATCACAAGACATTGTGGGAATAACTTCAAGGAATACACACTGAGTTTGTAATTATACCAGCTCTCTTTTTCTTATAGATGGATCAAGTCCTTTAAAGACCCACCAGATCACGTGTCAAAATCACGGGTTTCACGTGTTTTCCCTCTTATAGCTGGTAAGGAATCTTGTTTTGACCAGGTTTAACTCCCATACAAATGCCCCCAAATTGAAAACGAAACATCATTTTAAAGAGCAGCCTCAATTTAAAGTTGGGGGCATTTCTATATGGGTCACAGCTACCCAGAAAAAAACCAAGGGACTTAATCGTGGTGGGTCAGTGTATCTTTAAATGAAAATGTATCAAAGCATAGCAACGATTGGCATAGCCTCGCATTTCAACCAGACTAAAGCATACGATCTCGACTTTGTAGGCTTCTAGGCCTTTTGCCCTTTGAAGTCAATTTCTTAAAATTGAAAAGATAATTAGAAATGACTGTGATTCATTCAATGTTAATTTCTCATTTCTTTAAAAATCAAAATTACAAAAAGGGGACACAATAAATTATTTCTCATTTAAGCCTGTCATCAATGTAATGCTCTATTTTCAGATTCAAAGACGGGATATTTCATAGGGAGGTAATCAATGTTTCGATGAATAGCTGAGTTGATCTCACCAGACTCATGTTGTTGCTACACAGGCGGATAATGAAAATACTCAACAAGGGGTAACTTATTTTTACTTACATATTAGAAGCGAATATATATAATGTTGAAAGAAGGGATGGGGAGGGGGGGGGGTTATGGTGTGTGGAGTGTGTGTGTGTGAGAGAGAGAGAGAGAGGGGAGAGAGAGAGAGAGAGAGAGAGAGAGAGAGAGAGAGAGAGAGAGAGAGAGAGAGAGAGAGAGAGAGAGAGAGAAAGAAAGACACAGAGTGGGGGTTGGGGTACTAGGGTATCAAAGAAATACTTTGCACTTTATTATTATATTCGGACTTATTCTTGTTTACACAGCAATGCATTGTTGAAAACATTCATTTTGATTTTACATATTTCTACTCAGACAAAGGAGTCTTAGAAGAAGAATATTGCTGTGTCTGTATATAAATTGGCATGATCCTGAAAAAGTAACAGGTACTTTGGAGAGCAGATTGCCACTCGGGTGTAATTATTTAGGATTTTATCCACCCCACCCAAGTTTCTGTGCGTTTTTGTTGATGTGATTTATTATTTTTAAACTCACTCAAGAAAAGTTTCAGAGTACTGATTTTGTTGAGTAATGTGATTTTTTGTTACAATCGTGGTTGGATCTACATCGAGAAGTGCGTGCATACGTGGAATGCCAGCACGTTGAAGGATTTTAGTGTGGTCACTCAGTATGCATGTATGATAGATTTTTTTTCTGTTTTACTTTTTGTTCAAAATCACGAACTATCATAAAATGTTTATTATTGTACCTAAACGTAGTTGTTGGTGGGTTTTTTTTACTCTACTAATCTTGTTGAACACATTTCTGTAAATAAAAAAAAGTTAAAAAAGAAAAGAAAAGAAGAAGCAAGAAAAGAAAAGAAAATCCGACACTGTATTAAGCTGGAGACAGACTATGCGACTGCCTCATATGACTCGATCAGGTCGTGACGTTGACCAAATTTTGTTTCCCGCACAGAAGAGGTCACAAGCCATCTGACTCGATCAGACTCGATCAGTGAAATTTAGAACCCGCCCTATTCGGCCCTGTCACCTGACTGGGCCCGACTGAGTCAGACTGATCGAGCAGCATGGTATGCAAATGAGGTGAAACGTCACGACCTGATCGAGTCACATGAGGCAGTCACATAGTCTGTCGCCGGCTTAACACAGCACAACAAAGCATAGAACAACTGTAGCAAATCATAGCATAGCATTTCTTCTTCTGCGATGCCAGGTCATGCCTAAATCGCTAATCTGGTCTTGAGGGTGACATTTGTCGTCTTCATATTTCTGAAGGTCTCCACAGTTTCTGTTGGAGCTCCATCCCTTCTGGCCAGGTTTGACATCTGATGCCATGGTAAGTGCCGCATTGAATGATGTGCTCAGGGGATTGGATGCCAGTGCTACAGGGGCATACTGGTATATGTTGATCCTGTGAAGGTGTGACAGGAGTCACCAATGTCCTACATTGCTTAATGACGACTGCTTAATACATAGGCTGAGACTTAATGCATACAAAACAAAGTATTCCAATGATGTTAGCTGTATTTGTCAAAGCAGAATTTCTATTGAACATATACTCCTCACAAAAAGTCAAGCAACAAAATCAAATTGGTGTTTGTCACCCTTTGAAAATGCACGGGCTAGCTTTTAATGTGAAACGATGCGTTTGGATTTTAATGATGGGCGTCAGCAAGTGTGAAGACGGCCTGGGTGGAGATGTTTGGCCTTTGCTGTTGCTGAGCATGCCCGTTATGGAGGTGGCAATCTGATGGTCTGGGTGGCATTTGGACTGGAGGACGTACCCATGTAGGGGTCATCCGGAGGGGCACCGTGAACGTTATGCACTACTTGAATGACATCATCATACCTCAAGTGATCCCCCTGATGAAATAGCATGGTGCTAGCTTTGTGTTTGTGGACGACAACGCGCCATGTCACAGGGTTCATGTAATCAGCAACGAGTTGAACACCCACAACATCGCCCATCTTGACTGGCCACCCCAGTTCCCTGACCTCAACCCGATTGAACAGGCATGGGACATGCTTAGGTGAGCTGATTACGGCATGCCCGCCAGTCCCCAGACACTGGATCTCTTGGAAGCAGACCTGGTTAGGGAATGAGGAGCCATCCCACAGATCCAGCTGAATGGACTCATTGCCTCAATGCCACGCCGCTTCCAAGCCTGTATTCATGCCCATGGAGGTCACACTCGCTATTAATTACATTATGAACTGTTTGCGCACTGCTATCTTTGCGCCTTTGAAATTGGCAGTTGGCTTTATTTCACCCCTCATTTTTGCGCACCCATTTCTTTTGTTGCTCAGTATCCTGAGATTGAGCCTGAATCATAATTATGTGATTTACTCAGTTTCACTTAATGCAATGTTGAAGATGAAATCGCAACAGTAAAAAAAATACCTACGATTTATGATTAAAGTGGATTTGCACTGAGAAGTTTTGTTGCTTGACTTTTTGTGAGGAGTATAATATTAAATTGCTGTAAATTAAATATTCTAACTACGGATTTTACAAATATTGAAATACAAACTTTGCTATACAAAAAAGATAATTCATCTTTGATGAACCTAGGACAACATATTTTACATAGTTCAGTAGGATACTTCTTATAACAGGTTTTCGATTGCATGCTAGTATTGTTTTTTGGTTTTTTTCGTTTGTGGGGGGTGGGTCAGTTGTTGTTGTTGATTTGAACATGTTTGTTCCTTTATTAAACACACTAACAGTAAGAGGCAGGGGGGGTTGGCAATAGGCAGGCATGTTTATTAAGTCCGGGGGGGGGGGGGGGGGGGGGGGGGGGGGTGTCACTTTGTTGTTGATTTTAATTATGTTCGTGTAATATGCAATTTGAAGTAAACACACGTTAAATAAAAGATTCAATCATTAGCGTGCTAATGTCCTGCATCTGAATAATGAACAGTTTCACCTAATAGGGCTGACGACTGAGATCATCTTTGTCGTGTGCAGGATAGCACAGCAGACTATTGCAAATCACTGCATAGCTGGACACATCATGGAACAGGATAGCACAGCAGACTATTGCAAAGCACTGCATAGCTGGACACACCATGGAACAGGATAGCCTAGCAGACTATTGCAAAGCACTGCATAGCTGGACACATCATGGAACAGGATAGCCTAGCAGACTATTGCAAAGCACTGGATAGCTGGACACATCATGGAACAGGATAGCACAGCAGACTATTGCAAAGCACTGCATAGCTGGACACACCATGGAACAGGATAGCCTAGCAGACTATTGCAAATCACTGCATAGCTGGACACATCATGGAACAGGATAGCCTAGCAGACTATTGCAAAGCACTGCATAGCTGGACACATCATGGAACAGGATAGGAGAGCAGACTATTGCAAACTGCACATGATAAATAATGCATAGCTGGACACACCATGGAACAGGTCGTGCCTAGCAGACAAATTGCAAAGCACTGCATAGCTGGACACATCATGGAACAGAAATAGCCTAGCAGACTATTGCAAAGTCACTGCATAGCTGGACACATCATGGAACAGGATAGCACAGCAGACTATTGCAAATGCACTGCATAGCTGGACACATCATGGAACAGGATAGCATAGCACATTGCAAAGCACTGCATAGCTGGACACAGACATGGAACAACATAGCATAGCATAACTATAGCAAATCATAGCATAGCTGGACACTTCATGGAACAGGATAGCCTAAATGGCTAGACTATTGCATAAGCACTGCATAGCTGGACACATCATGGAACAGGATAGCACAGCAGACTATTGCAAATCACTGCATAGCTGGACACATCATGGAACAGGATAGCCTAGCAGACTATTGCAAAGCACTGCATAGCTGGACACATCATGGAACAGGATAGCACAGCAGACTATTGCAAAGCACTGCATAGCTGGACACACCATGGAACAGGATAGCACAGCAGACTATTGCAAATCACTGCATAGCTGGACACATCATGGAACAGGATAGCTTAGCAGACTATTGCAAAGCACTTAATAGCTGGACACATCATGGAACAGGATAGTTAGCAGACTATTGCAAATCACTGCATAGCTGGACACATCATGGAACAGGATAGCCTAGCAGACTATTGCAAAGCACAGCATAGGCTGTACAAATCATCTGAACAGGATAACTAGCAGACTATTGCAAATCACTGCATAGCTGGACACATCATGGAACAGGATAGCACAGCAGACTATTGCAAAGCACTGCATAGCTGGACATATCATGGAACAGGATAGCATCTAGCATTGATTTATTGCAAGACTCACTGCATAGCTGGACACACCATGGAACAGGATAGCACAGCAGACTATTGCAAATCACTGCATAGCTGGACACACCATGGAACAGGATAGCACAGCAGACTATTGCAAATCACTGCATAGCTGGACACATCATGGAACAGGATAGCACAGCAGACTATTGCAAAGCACTGCATAGCTGGACACATCATGGAACAGGATAGCACAGCAGACTATTGCAAAGCACTGCATAGCTGGACACATCATGGAACAGGATAGCATTGGATTGCAGAACACATCATCAAAGTTTTGCACAGCGTAGTACAGCCTTTTAACACTTTGGGTTTAAAAATAGAAACAAAACAATGCAAACAAGCAACAACAACAAAACCAGTTGCCATCTAATAATCATGCTCAAAAATGATATTAAGATGTTTTTGATCGCAGATAATCTAGTATGGAATCGCTATTGATTATTTTAGGAAATTCCATCTACAAATTTGAATGGTAGTTCGGCATGCTTTTTGAAATGTTTGATTAAAAAGATTTTGTCAATAGTTAGTTCGAAAGACTGTCAATAAGAGCTCGTGCTGCTAAGACGACCTATAAACACACTACTGATTTATGCACATTCAGAACTGTTAAACGGATAGGTCACCAATGTAAGACACTAAATATGCATGAGCATAAACTTTTCAAATATGTATACGTAGGTGTATTAAAATGCAGGTCACGACAAAATAAAAACTAATTATTGTTTCTAAATTAATATATTGTTGTATCCTTCATTCCTTTACACACACACACACATCTCAAATGGTTGGAAATAGGCAGGCATGTTTATTAAGTCAGAGGAAGTCAAAATTTCATATTGGATGTGTCAATTTCGTTAACATTTAGCCACGGAAGTGTCGTTTAGTAATTTCATGAAATACCTGGTGCCTGATTTCAGTAATCACGTGAAATTACTAGGATTTTTTAATACAGTAATTTCATGTAATTACTGGGGGTCACAGTTATTTCATGAAATCACTAAACATTTTAGAAATTTCGTGAAATTACTGATTTCACATATTTACGGTAACATATAGATACTTTTCAAATGTATATACGTATGTGTATTGAAATGGAGGTTACAAAATTAGGCTTAACTATTGTTTCTAAATTCATATATCGATTTTTCTTCATTTAAAGTTTTTATCACAAGTTCTATTTTACACACAATTCTTTACTTTATTCTGATGAGCTAAGACTGGAAAAGTTTTTATTTTATATTTGAGGTGCTTTTATTGTAATAGTTTGATAATTGAGGAGAAAGAAAACCCCACGTCATCTGGGTAACAACACACATTGGGATTTCTAGGTTCTTGATCCTTGCGTTGTTTTGCTGGTGGGATGTATGAGTCCGCTTAACTATTAATGCTAAAGCAACACTTATATCAAAACGCTTAATATTTTATTGAATAAAAAATCTGATATTAATTTCCATAGTTAACCCATTGAACATCCCTGATAACAACAGACATGACCACCCAGTTTGATCCAACGGATGAAACCGACTTACAGACGGATGGCCAGCATTTTACTATTCCTGACGGATGTGTTATGCTTGAACTGAACAAACTGGAGTTTATTCCATGGAACAATTCTCACACCATAGTCAGCGAGCAAGTGGAAAGATACACACGGAAAGCCAGAGTCGTCTTGCTGTGGATCTTGTTTTTCATTGGTGTACCAGGAAACGTCATCAACATGGCGGTGTTCTTCAAACAAGGTCTCAGAGATCGGGTCAATTCGTTGCTGTTTTCGCTGTCTCTGTCTGACGCTCTCTGTCTGTCAGGGTCTTTGATCATGTTTGGAGAAGAACTGTTCATATCGCTGGGCAAGGAGAATCACTCTGGACCACTTCTGATGTTTTTGACTAACAATAATCTGACTTTATTAGGTGCCTTCAGTTACGTGTCTTTCATTTTATCCACCATCATCGCCTGTGAGAGATGTTACTGCGTGCTCAGACCTCTGAAATACCAGACTCTGATGAGAACCAGGACCATGGTTATAATCATTGTGGCAGTATATGTTGTTACTGTAGCTGTGGTGGGTTTTAAAAATTTACAGTACTTCTTTGTGTGCGCTTATGATCCCATAACTAGAACACGGTCAACAATAGCCACTGCTAGAAAAATGTATCTACAACACAAAGACTTTATTGATTACATTGATATTGTTGTCTTTGGGTTCGGACTGCCTGCTGGTGTGATGGTGCTGGTGACTGTGGCAACCATAGTGACTGCATTTAAACTTCGGCAGGTGGTGACATGGCGGGCCCAGATGTCATCCAGTTTGTCAGCTAAGGAAGTGGCCCTCACTAAAATGTTGATCGGAACTTCTGTCCTGCTCATTGTTTGTGTCACGCCAGCTGTTGTTTTTCGTGTTTGTCGTTTATTTTTGCCAGAAATGAGTACAACTGGACGAAACCGTAACTTTTATTGGCTGTGTTTCTGGATTTTGGTTGCATGTGTGTATGTAAACTCTACCTTCAACTTTGTTGTGTATGTAGTGATGGGGTCCAGATATAGAAAGACATTGAGGACTTTATTTCGAAGGAAGGCTTGTCAGAAGAAAAAATGAAACTACAATAATTTCCTTATATACTGTATGTATGTGAACATTTCCAAATCAGTATACTGCGGATTTTACTTCGAAGGAAGGCTGGTGAGTAGAAAAGTATTAAAATAAAGTGAATACGTTCTATAATGTAATACATATGACCATTTCCAAACAAATACTGATACAACAATGACGGTATCAGCGTGCTCACGAGACAAGAAAGGTCTATTATCGAATCTGGAGTATAAACTGCTAGGGATTCTGAGTCCCTTTAAATCTTATTAAATATGGTTATGTTCACGAGCGGACGGTTTCGGCACCTTATTGAATGTTGTCATCACCCAGAGAAACTAGAATGATGTGATGTGTTTTGGTTTTGTTTCCGGGTTGTTGCTGTATTTTTCAATCTTCTGGGCCGTACAGTGGTGTTGCTCCCACGCCGCTCATTCCGAATCCCAACTCGCAGCCACACCCTCGTTTGTCGCGTCGCCAGAATCCAAAATCAGCAGTTTAATAAAGGGAGTGAATCGATGGTAGGCCGTCAGGAGGCAAGTATCCGAGAAGACACTGCACTGCTGCTGAGTCACCTTGGTGGAGTTCAGTGGAGCCTGTTCTGAGCTAACATGCGCGGGACACCACCTACTAGTACTAAACCCCTACTGATGACAATAATGTCTTAGTCGCGGAACCAGCGCGATTGAGGTCCTCCTCCGAGGGCGCCAGCACGTTCGTCCCTCGACAATTCCTCAGAACTAACTGATCCCCATGACATTGACCCGAGCGCACCAAGGACATAGGCTGTATTTGAAATCGAAATGGGGTCACCATGAGAGCAGGGCATTGCAAGGCCACAGAATTCGATACTTTATTTTTGTTTCTTTTTGAAGATTGATTTTGATTGTTCTGAAGATTGTGGGATGCAGCTATACGTGGGGCTGGTTGTGTAAAGAATACTAAGATTACTAGTCATTCTTAAGGGGAGGGTTTTGCAGCAGCAACAACAAATTTAACTGACTAAATAACATCACCATCACCAACAACAGCATCATCATCAACAACAACATCAACGACAATGAAATCGACAACAACAATAGATCCGTAGCAAGACACATAGAAACTAAGACATAAGTACCAATAAAAGAAAGACAGACATAGTGAGAGAGATGTGTACAGACAGACAGATAGAGTGAGAGATATATGTACAGACAGACAGACAGACAGATAGAGTGAGAGAGATATGTACAGACAGACAGATAGAGTGAGAGAGATATGTACAGACAGACAGATAGAGTGAGAGAGATATGTACAGACAGACAGAGTGAGAGAGATATGTACAGACAGACAGATAGAGTGAGAGAGATATGTACAGACAGACAGAGTGAGAGAGATGTGTACAGACAGACAGACAGAGTGAGAGAGATATGTACAGACAGACAGACAGAGTGAGAGAGATATATACACAGACAGATAGAGTGAGAGAGATATGTACAGACAGACAGAGTGAGAGAGATATGTACAGACAGACAGAGTGAGATATATATACAGACAGACAGACAGACAGACAGATAGAGCGAGAGAGATATGTACAGACAGACAGAGTGAGAGAGATATGTACAGACAGACAGACAGACAGACAGACAGACAGAGTGAGAGAGATATATACAGACAGACAGAGTGAGAGATATATATGTACAGACAGACAGACAGAGTGAGATATAGATATATATACAGACAGACAGACAGAGTGAGAGAGATATATGTACAGACAGACAGACAGAGTGAGAGAGATATGTACAGACAGACAGACAGAGTGAGAGAGATATATGTACAGACAGACAGACAGATAGAGTGAGAGAGATATGTACAGACAGACAGACAGACAGAGTGAGAGAGATATGTACAGACAGACAGACAGGCAGAGTGAGAGAGATATGTACAGACAGACAGACAGAGTGAGAGAGATATGTACAGACAAGCAAAGAGACAGACAGACAGATGAAGCGACAGACACACAAGCTGTAAACTGTCTGTCTGTCTGTCTGCGTGTCTGTGTCTGTCTATCTGTATCTCTCTCTCTCTCTCTCTCTCTCTCTCTCTCTCTCTCTCTCTCTCTCTCTCTCTCTCTCTCTCTCTCTCTCTCTCTCTCTCTCTCTCTCTCCTGTTAACAAGAAGAAGAAAAAGAAGAAGAAGAAGAAGAAGCAGACGATGGAGAAGAAGAAGAAGAGAAGAAGAAGAAGAAGAAGAAGAAGAAGAAGAAGAAGAAGAAGACGGCAATGAACAATACTGGGTGCAATGCCCGGAGGCAGTGCAACACCAGTAAAGTCCCGAGTTTTTAACAATATAGATAGGTGTAGCGGTAACCACGCCTCGGTTAAACCTCATCGGCTATGGTACCGCCACATTGTCTAACCTGCAATTTGACTGAAGAAGAAATGTTGGTGTTTTACGTCCTCTCGACCCGGGAGGGCACATATGGGACATGTGTATTAGTTGGGTATGTGAAAATAAGGAAAAAGACATTTACAAGACAAACATAAATGCAATTTGACTGTCCAGTGGATGTGAACTTGAGCAAGAAGACATTCTACAAGAGAATGGTGTCTTCTTTGCACCAAATCGAAAATCCACAATAAAAGCAAACCAGCACAAAGCTAAACCAGAGATAGTAAAAATCTTATGAAAATCTTAGGTAAAATGAAGAAAATAATAATGTTCTGAAATAATTTTAATTTCAAAACCTAATAGACATGACTAGAGAGGGTCAACTACTGAGATGATATCCAAATTAAGGATAAAAATAGATCTCAGCACTTGAATAGCTGAGCTCCGTACCCCTACTCTGAAGGACTGAAAAGTTAGTGCAGGATAGTGGGAGGTGTACCTTTCAAGTTTCTCTGTCAGTCTCTTTCCCTTGTTTGTCTCGGACTTGTGGCCAGATCCATTTTCGGATGCAAATTTGTTTTCATGAGGGGTAGGCTGTTCAGCATTAATGGCCTTCGAGACATTAGTTTCTTGTTATGGTGGATCCATAAATGATACGAATGGCAGCACGCTTACGCGGAATTAATGATTTCAAAAAAGCCACAAAACACCAATGCTTTCAAGCTTTCCAGATTTTTTTTATTATCTCTTCATCAGGAAAATGAGTTTAAAACTGACATGAGATAAAAAAAAAAAGGCGCAGCTAAAAAGTTTATAAAACTTTTCTGTGTCCAATGTCTGTATTTGTGAACCTCAGAAACAAAACCAGTTAATGATAACTTTATGTAATGTTCCGTGTTAAGAAAAGAAAATTGTGCTGATTTACTTTTTCTCCCAATGGGGGAGGGACAGTGCCTTATGCGAAGACAGCTGTTTCGATCTGTGAAGATCTCATCAGTTTGCATAATCGGCCTGCAATTTAACTGTCCAGTGGATGTCAATTTGAACAAGAAGACATTCTTCAGGAGAATGGTGTCTTCTTTGCACCAAATCGAAAATCCACAATAAAAGCAAACCAGCACAAAGTTAAACCAGAAATAGTAAAAATCCTATGAAAATCTTATGTAAAATGAAGAAAATAATAATGTTCTGAAATTTTAATTTAAGAACTATTACTTCATTCATTCAATCAATTATTCAGTCAGTCAGTCAGTCAGTCAGTCATCAATTCATTCATTCATTCAATCATTCATTCGTTCATTCATTCATCCATCCATCATTCTTCCTTCCATCCATCCATCCATCCATCCATCCATCCATCCATCCATCCATCCATCCATCCATCCATCCATCCATCCATCCATCCATCCATCCATCCATCCATCCATCCATCCATCCATCCATTCATTCATCCATCCATCCATCCATCCATCCAATCCATCCATCCATCCATCCATCCATCCATCCATCCATCCATCCATCCATCCATCCAATCCATCCATCCATCCATCCATCCATCCATCCATTCATTCATCCATCCATCCATCCATCCATTCATTCATTCTATGTCAAGAAGGAAAGGAGGAGGTGGAGGAATACGAATACAAAGAAGAAGAAGAAGAAGGAAACAGATGAGCAGAAAACAGCTTGGCAGGACTGGGTAGCCTCATTTGTCTTATTGTTCTCCTTCCCCCATACCTCTCCCAACCCCCTCCCTTGCTCCAAACTCTTTACCATACTTTCTAAACTGTCTCTATAGTTTTAGTCCCCGAGCCGAAGGTTCGGGGAGCTATTGTTTTTGTCTGGTCCGTCCGGTGTCCGTCCGGCATGCCTCCGTCCGTCCGGCTCTTCGTCCGTTTTTCTCAAAAAACTATTCAGTCTATCATCATCAAATTTGGTATACTAGTTTGCCAAGATGCAAGCTATCCACTGATGTATTTAGTTTTACATTAAGGTCAAGGTCGCGCCAGTTACGGGGTTCAAACCCCGAAACACATAATCGCTAATATCTCGCGAAGTTTTGCATGTATTTCAATGCAGTTTTTTTTCACAACATTTCTTGATGAATGGTCTATAACACAGTTGTCATGAATTTTTCTGTGCGCTCGTGTGCGCATGATCGCGCGCGCTCAAATCACGGGTCCGAACCCCAAGGCTATATATATAAAAAACGTGCTATTCAGTTACGTGCTGTTTTGATGCGTTTTTATGTATGTGTACAACCGACACATTCCGATTTCGGAGTAGCTCGGCGATGCTGCGAGGGGACTTTGCAGCCGCTCGGCATTGCACTTGTTTCTGGTTCTTGCTACATGGCTCAACATAAAAAAACATGGTCATTTGTTTTCATGTACTGATTTGGGGGGCACATTTATAGTAGCATTGAGGGGACATATTTCATCGCTCCAAAACTCAATGGAAATTTTCGAATTTATGTAAACGAAGACTAAAATAGCGTCTCAAAATTGTTGACAATGTTGTATGCACATTTTAAAACCCTTTCATCGCCAGCTATATTTCCGCCAAACATTTCAATTACATTTACCTGGTTAGAGAACAAACTCCATCTGCAGTATTGGGGATTCTTCTGTCACATATTATATAAAATAAGGTCTATCCTTACTTCCCAAAACTAAGACAATAGGGTCTTTGGATAATAGACCCCAGTTTGATGCCTTGTAGTGACATAGAAGCTAAATCATCGTGGTGCTAAAATGCGACTTTGGCGGTGAAAGGGTTAAAACAAAATGAGCAAATCAATCCATTTTTGCCAGCAATTTCAAATTAGATCTCGATTTTGGTATCAGCATTTTGACATTTTGGGACACAAACACTCGGTGTTTAAAAACATATTTTCCCCCATCATATCCGGAATACTGAGAGTCCACCTCCCTATTAGGGGAAGACGGGGTAAAAAGCGCATGGGCGGGTAAGAAGCCCACCCCAATTATCTCATGAAATAAAGAAAATGTCAGTCAAATTTGCCCATGAGACGAATGCTAGACATTAACGCTCGTCTCATGGGCAAAATGAGACTGAAATTTGCTTCATTTCATGAGATAATTGGGGTGGGCTTCTTACCCGCCCATGCGCTTTTTACCCCGTCTTCCCCTAAGACCCCCCCCCCCCCCAACAAAACCCCCCAACCCATTTGAGCTGCTTTGTAAAGGTTCCATGTGTCACAAGGGAAGCTCCACTGTGTCACAAAGGAGGCTCCACTGTGTCACAAAGGAGGCTCCACTGTGTCACCAATTTTGCAACCCCTTGGTGGCCAGCAACTTTCGTGGACAATTTCAACCAAATCGGACGGAAAAGGGGGAAAGGAAAAGTAGACAAAGAACTTGTACAACTACAACAGTATCCTAACAAAATAAATAAACAACAACAACAACATACAGTATTTATACGGCGATGAATCTTGATAGAAATCAAATCAAAGCGCACACACACGTTAGCATTCAAAGCGCATTCAAACACAAACGCAATACAAAGCGAACACACACGGATAACATAAATGGAATATAGCAGAAACAGACCTAATGGCAAGAGAGAGAAGAGAAAGAGAGAGGAGCTTTAATGACGGGGGAACAGGTGGGTTTTGAGGTTAGCTTTGAAAGCAGAGAGAGTCGGTCGCTGACGGAGGGAGAGAGGAAGTTTGTTCCAGGAGGTCGGTCCTGAGACAGCAAAAGAGCGCCGACCAACAGTTGAAAGCTTATACCTAGGGATCTGGAGAGAAAGAGGGTCAGAAACTGAACGTAAAGTGCGAGCTGGCGTATAGATGGAAATATTGTCGCAGAGGTAAGATGAGACATTCCCAGCAGACGGAGGAAGACAGAGATAGAAACCAAGACCCGAGAGAGAGAGAGAGAGAGAGAGAGAGAGAGAGAGAGAGAGAGAGAGAGAGAGAGAGAGAGAAAACTGAACACTGAACGTTCCGTAGGCCCATGTTATTGGGGTGGTTACAAAATACAAGAACCATTATTGTGGATTAGAACCATTATTATGGATTTCTCGACGCATGCACATGCATAAATATAAATACAAAACATTATACGGTTACTCTACAAAACTTGCACACGGACACGCACATAATTTCACACAAGCGTATATAAATAACGAACCTGAAATGCTTTGTCTAAAAACACAGCTAAACGCAAAACCATAGATTTGTTTTCGCATGCTAATAGCATAGTCAGTCTAAACAAGGATGGGTTGTTATAATATTTTGCGGGTATATATTGTTGCCTTAGATCATTATACATGGGACACTTGAATACAAAATGAACCTCTGTCTCTATTTGGGTTCTACAAAATGGGCATGCTAGATCGTTCTCTGTTGCATTACATCTGAACCTTAATCTATGAATTTTGAGTTGTGACACACCGAGTCGAAACCGTATCAGACTCATTCTAGCTTGAATGTGTTTTAAATCTAGTAAGCATTGTGAAATAATTAGGTCACTTTTAAATGTTCGATATACAGAAAAACGCTCACTATCTCGCAGTTGTGAAGACCATTGTTCTTTGAATTAATTAATCAGTCTTGAACGGAAAAGAGCAAGAAAACTCTTTTGATTTCCGACTCCTTGATTCTCCCACACTTCCTGAAACCCATATTTATGTAATATAGAGCAAATAGATGTGGCCCATGTATTTTGATTTTGGTGATGAAGGAAAAGTAGCATTCTGTAAGCTTTCAGGGGTAGTCTATGATCTGGCATTCTGTTAATTTTTAGCCAATATTTTATTGATCTTAAATTAAAAAATGTATGTACAAAGGAAATCTACCCAACTCACCGTATATAATTGCATTGGGCGTCATAATGCTCACATTTAAAAATCGCTTCAGTGAAAACAGATGGACTTTCTCTATGATGTCGTGATTAGCTATACTACCCCATATTTCAGCACCATAACTTAACATAGGTTGTATTTGTGCGTCGAAAATGTTCAAAAATATTTTTGGAGATCTTTCACCAATCGATTTTAACCATTTGAAAATATTAATTACTCCTTCCTTTGCACGACTAGACATATCATTTAACGTATGAGAGAATGATAACCTGGTTGATAAAATAACTCCTAAATATTTATACATATTAACAACAGTCATTTTATGTTGTCCATAGAACCATTTTTCTGTTGCTGATAGATGGCCACCATTTCTAAACACTACGATGTTGGATTTATCAAGATTTACAGTCATCTCAAGTCTTTTTGATATCTCATACAAAACATTCAACTGATTTTGTAACCCAATAACAGAGTCGGATATTAAGATTATGTCATCAGCAAACATAAGGATTAATATTTATAATAAATCAGGAATAAGTTGAAGACCATGTTTTCCCTTATTAATAATTTCAGAAGCCAGCTCATTAATAAAGAGTGAGAATAGTACAGGACTGCATATTTCACCTTGTTTAAGTCCAAGGGGGCACATAAAAGCATCACTTAGCTCACTGCCTGCTCTTACCCTTGCCTTGACAACATTATAAATACTAGCAATAGCATTAAACATTCTTCCCCTGATACCCCTTTTCTTAAGACATCCCATAAATGTGCATGCACAATCGAATCGAAAGCCTTTCGGAAATCTATAAAACCAACATATAACTTTTTATGATAGGATAATTGTTTCTGAACCAATGCAAAAAGGGTAAAAACATGATCGATTGTAGAGTATTTATTTATAAAACCAGCTTGACTTTCATTAATAACATTATGTACTTCAATCCATTTACTAAGTCTTTGATTCAAAATGTGGCTATAAAGTTTACTGCAGATATTAAGAAGAGAGATGCCCCTATAATTGTCGGGGGAACTTCTATCACCTTTTTTATGAAGAGGTTGAATTATAGACTCAGTCCACTGAGATGGGTAAGCACCAGAGGAGAATAATTTGTTAAATAGAAGGAGTAGAAAAGGAACAATGACAAGTGCTGCATGTTTGAAAACTTCACCTGTTATACAATCAGGGACTGCCGCTTTACCATTTTTGAGAGCAGGATGGCAGAATAGACCTCTCCCTCTGTGATATCTGCTTCTAAAGCAACACCGAGATTGATTTCAGGATCATTTAAATCGTTGCTTTCGGTAGTATGAAAGGAGTTCGATTGAAACACTACCGAGAAGTGACAAAACAAATCGTCTTTAGTAATAGAGTTATTTGTAAAGTATTAGCATTAAAAGATTTGACTATACTCCAAAACTCTTTTCCGTTGTTGATATTGTTATGCAGAGAGTGCACGACCCTTTCACGATGAGCCTTTTGTTTGGTCCTTAACAATTCCTTATATTCTTTTCGTTTTTGATTATATTGTTCTCTTATTTCTTCTTCATCAAATAAAACGCAATTAATGTTATCTTCATCTGCGTTGGTCTCTTCAGAGTTTTTACACCCTGAAATTGTCTTACTATATTTTCTACCAACATTGCATACTTTTCTTAAGTCTTGTCGAAGCTCACGTCTAGCATCCTTACAATCAAGGTCGAGCCAAGCATCTACCTTATCCTTACCAATTACAATTGTTTTCATCATACAAGAGCTTGCGCTTAATAGAGCCTCGTTAAAACAAGTAACAGCCTCGTCAATGTTATGATCAACTAAAGCTGTTGCTTTTTCTAGGGCATTCTTGAATTCTGGTTCAGATAGATTACGCAAAAATTCACCCTCTTTTTCTGAATCCCACTTCATTTTTTTTCAATCTTAATAGGAGTCGATGCTCCACCCTGCACCCCTTCTTCACCCCGATATTCAACGTAAAGCTCAACAGGCATGTGCTTTGACTCGATTCGGGGCGTAACATTCAAGCATGTACATAGCTTCACTAATCTATGAGAAATAATGAAATAATCAACGATGCTGCACCCAGTTGGAGAGATATCAGCATAACTACCACATTTCACATCATTTTCTAAGGTGCCATTTAAGATGCATAAGTCAAAACATTTACACAAACTTATCAGCTGTTTTCCAAAGCATTATGCACAGTGTCTTTTGACGTACGAGTGACAACACCATCATCCTCATATTCAGACAACGGATCCACACCAAGGTCATCACTGCTTTCACACACATTCTCACCTCCTGTCCGAGCGTTAAAGTCTCCCATCAACAGGAACGGACAGTCACCATTGGTTTCAAGTACGTCCATCATACATTGTTCCAAGATACTAACACCACTTGATGTGATGTCGGTGTCTTTGTAGTAATCAGAAGAAGCAGGGGGTAAATAAACACCAATTAAAATAACAGGGGTAGTACATTCAAATAGTTCACCTGACAATGTCATTACAATAATATTATCGTATTCCACACATATTTACTCAACATATTTTGACAATTGTTTCCTGACAAGTAATGACAAACCACCAGACAAACGTGCCGTTGCCGCCTCAGATAAACGAACTCCTGGTATTACAAAAACATCGTGATCAGGAAAAAGATGGGAGGGAAACTTTGTGGCAAATGTTTCAACCAACAAACAAAAATCAAAAGCACGAAGATAAGACCTCAATTCCGAATCATAAACATGCATCAAACCTTCTATATTGTAAGCTACACATTTTAATTTCATATCAACATTCACTATTTTTCTTGCTGGCATGCTTCTTATTGGTTTCATGCAATGTAGTTTGCCGACTGCACGGATTCACCGTACAAGACTGGCTTCTTTGTGTACTGTTGCGTGTTGTGCGTGCACTTGCACGCAATGTCCCTGATTTAATAATAATAATGGGAATTTATATAGCGCTCTTTCTCACATGAGCTCAGTGCGCTTTACATTGATAACAAGAACATTAAAGGCAAACAAATAATTAATCATTAGAAAGTAAAATAAGCACGATGCTTGCACGCAACGTTCTCTTACTTCCTTATACACACACACACACACACACACACACACACACACACACACACACACACTGGTATATATATATATATATATATATATATATATAAATATATATATATATATATATATATATATATATATTTCAACACACACACGCACGCACGCACGTACACATGCACACACATGCATGCGCACACACACACTCACACACAATTAATTATACAAGAGTAAAATAGTTACAATATGAACATTCTAAGAAGAAACATAGAGACCACATTCACATTCTCAATCAAGTTTGAATACAATACTGCAACTTGAAATAAAATCATACTGCCATCGACATACCAATTACATGACTAATTATAATAGACAAATTTTGCAAAAAACAAAAATACCCTTCTACCTCATTTACAAGCCTTCCTCAGTGACGTCACTGTGTGTTGTGGTTTGTCGCTCAGTCTGTGCACGTGTCTTTTCTGGGTCATGTTTATGCTTGTGAGCCGTTTTCGTACCGTCAACTGTTTGTTTGTCAATGTTCGTGTTGCCATTTATTTTTTTCAGTGTCAACATTTGTAACGCAATCAGTCAGTCGTTGGGAGTCTGTGGGTGTCTGTAACCCGGGTGTACATGCATTCATCAGTAGTGACTGTGTTCTGAGCATCATTAGTGCACACTTTTCAACAACATAGAATAACAAGCGCGAAATCGCAATAGTTTGCGGCACGCGGTCTATTTTTACCACTCCAATCATGAGTCACCTCCCCTGGCTTTTCAATAATTTTAATCTGTAAACCAGAATGTTATCTCTGCACCATTTCGTAACTTTTTATATCTTTTGGAAAACATTTAAAACTATGTATCCTACTTATACTCATCAAAAGAAGCACCGCATACTCGTCGTGTCTGTTGTAGTGTCTGTATTACGTATGTTTATTATTTTGTACGCTTTTAAAATACATCATTTTAAAGAGCGGCCTCAATTTGAAGTGTAGCCTCGATTTGAAGTGCGACAATTTTGTCAAAATATGCGACAATTTTGGACCGACCGACAGACAGACCGACCGACCGACCGACAAAGTGAGTTATAGGTTTGTGGCTTGAGCCACAAACAAAAACTACTCGTATCAGTGTTAGTGTCCATTTTTTGACTTTCGGATTCATGCACTGTTAGTTCATTGCCACTTTGACGACCATGCATGCACAATTAATCTTACACAAAAATGTTATGCACACGCACGCGCACGCATGCACGCAGTGATGTATTTGGATACATATATGCGTATGTCTGTAAACATATACAACGCGAACATACACACCAACATACGTTTATGTAAAAATAGAAAATGAGAGAGAGAGAGTCAGACATATAGTGTGTGTGTGTCTGTGTGCGTGCACGTGTGTGTGTTATTGTATGTGTGTGTGCCGTGTGTGTGCGCATGCGCGCACATGTGTGTGTGTGTGTGTGTGTGTGTGTGTGTGTGAGTGTGTGTGTGCGTGTGCGTGTGCGTGCGCGTGCGCGAGCGTGAATTGTCCCGTTTTCTAATCATTATCGGTTGTTTCACAATTTAATTAGTAAGGCTCCTTGTGACGAGGTAATGGGTTAAAAGGCTAAGTCCCTAGGGAAGACTTTAGAAAATTTGCCTTTAGCCCACTTCTCTAGGGTATGGGAGATGAGCAACTTTCCCGGGCCCCTTTTCATCTAATAAATTTATATTTGTGCCCGGGTTCTGGCTCGTATGGTTGTAAGAAATACAAGTGGTTGAATTGCTCTAAATGGCAGACAGAGAGAAGTAGGGTTTTACATGAAATTACAAGACTCCCACTCTCATCAGTCTGACCAAAGGGTTCAGGATTATTTGACACTTGTATTTTATTTACTCCCAAAATCTGCATAAGATTATGCAACAATAATAATAAAGCAGCTCAATGGCGCCAAAACAAAATATGGATAAAAAAACAATGAAATCCGAAAGGATTCACAAGACTTTTGTCTTTCTATAAGGTTCGCCCCATGCCGGAAGGGTTACTAATTATCTTCAATGTCCGTAGGAAAGTTCCAGTGATTGGCGCGGTTTTATAAACTTAGCTCTTGGCAAGTTCTTCCGTAGTGATCGGCGAATGCTGGTGTGGCTGGGCTCGCTCGTCAGATGAGAGTAGCTCCCAGTCGTTCCGGTTACGGCTTCGCGGGATGGCACGGTTCAAGCGTGGTCTCCTCGGATTCTGGGTGCGGGGCGTCTTTCCCGTCTTGGTGCTTGTGAGTCCGGGATGATCGTCCTGCCCACGATGCCCTGCTGATAATCACAGGAGAAGGTGGATGTAGATCTCTATGGCTTAGAGACAAGGGGCTTCAGTCGGCAGGGCATTAGTGAATCCCAACCGGCTAGAAGGCTTCCCTTGTACAATAGCAGTAGTTAATAAATAAACTGAATTTCAGTTAACAAACTGAGATCAGTAAAACATAAAAGGTGATCAATCCATCATCACTCTCCATCCAACACCTGGAAAGGAATGGTATCATAAAGTGCAAGATTGCGGCCCATAGGTTTCCTACTAAAAATAGACAAATGGGTTAGTAGGCATAAACTCCGGTTCTGGTACCAAAAGTGTTCAAGTCAAAAACACACACACACAAATAATCAGTGCACATAAATAGAATAGAATGTTTACCACTTCTTTTCTATAACATATCTATCTACTCCTTATTCATCATTGAACATAGGATCTAGATCAAAACGTTTATCAAACAAAGAAGATCTCAATCACCTGCCATCAATAATACTTACTAGTGGGCTTATGATGACTGGTTGTGAGTGTTGCTCTAGCTATGTTTCAGCATCTTGTGTGACAACTTTTTCTCACCACTCCAATTATAGCCTTCACTTTCAAACAATGAAAGCCTGCTATTGGTTTATTACAGTCGACACGTCACAAGATGATGTTCAGAGTGTACAGAACAATCACGCGCCTATTACATCCTTATCACATGCCGGACATTCCTAACCTTGTGATTGGAAAGGCAAAACCGTCTTCAAAGGGAGATAACCGTGGTAGGTGGTACGTGCTGACCGGGGAGACAAATCGAACTTCAAAGGGACCAATCCCGTACTCGGCGTTCTTTAGATGGTGGGTGGCAATTAACGTGGCGGCCGGACAGAGAAATGAAAAGGAGAGGGGGGGAGGGGAGAAGGGGGGGGGGGTGTAGATAAGAAATAAAGAAAGCGGGCGGGACACTTACGTCACACTCCTCATCTTCGATTGTTCGATCGTTTTTTACTTTGAGTTTGCGTTTATGCACGATTGTGTGCAAATACATGTGTGCGCTGGGGCATCTGTGTACGCTTGTGTATATGAGTGAGAGTGTGTGTGTATGTGTATGAATGTGTGTGCGTGTTCGTGTGTGCGTGCGTGCGTGTGTGTGAATGTGTGTGTGTGTGTGTGTGTGTGTGTGTGTGTGTGTGTGTGTGTGTGTGTGCGTGTGTGTGTGTGCGTGTGCGTGTGTGTGTGCGTGTGCGTGCGTGCGCGCGTGCTAGAAACAATTTTGTGTTCCTTTTTTTCTGTTTTTATAATTGTTAAAATATTTTTGCTTAGCTTAGTGTGTTCAGTAATGCTGTCCGCTTAGCAACATATAAAAGCACACACGCGCGCGCCCGCACTCGTACACACACACACACACACACACACACACACACACACACACACACACACACACACACTCACTCACACACAGATAGACAGACACACAGACACAGGGGCACCCTTACACCGCCAGCTATTTTTCCGCAAAAAAATAATGTCCATTAAACTTAACTAGATGGAGAAGTAAATCTGTCTGTAATATTGGGGATTCCTCTACTGTGACATATTTAAAGTAAGGCCTTTCCCCAACTCCCAAAATGAAGAGAACAGGGTCTTTGGATAACAGACCCTGATTTGATGCCTTTTAGTAACATGGGTGTGTTAAATCATTGTGGCGCAAAAATGCGACGTTGGCGGTGAAAGTGTTCGTTAATTAAATCTACATAATACTTATGGTAAATAACGAAACGACAAATTCTCAGAATTTTCTGTTCTCGGCTAAGCCTTCAATAAGCAAACTCACGGTAAAGGGCCAGGCACATGTCCACTAAAATCGCACGACTGTACGATACGATTCGATCACGCGGTGTCCAAGAACTAAATTAAATGTGATTCGCGTTTCGTGCGATTTTAGCTGACGTGTGGTTGGCCCACAAATGTTAATGAAATGCACGAATTATTGTGGAGGGTAAGATAATAATCCAAGAAGGAACTTTCTTTAAAATTATGAAGGATCAATTAGACAAATTTAAAATAAAAAAAATTATGCTAAATTCCAGTTGTTTATTGATTTTTTAGAAACAGTAACGGACTCGCGTTGAAATAAGCGTTCATGAATTGAAACAATTATCATTTCTCCACGAGAATAATATTTATACATCCTACACCATTTGATTGTGGCGGTACCATAGCCGATGAGGTTTAACTGAGGCGTGGTTACCGCTACACCTATCTATATTGTTAAAAACTCGGGACTTTACTGGTGTTGCACTGCTTCCGGGCATTGCACCCAGTATTGTTCCCACCATCTTTGTATTTACAAATGTCCCATATGTGTCTATGACCGAGAGGACGTAAAACATCATTTTCACCACCACACATCCTACACCATCTAATAGAAAATATGATTTCGTTTTTCGTTGGGTTTGGGTGGGGTTGTTTTTTGGGGGGTACTTTTTTTTTATTCACGGAGTCTTGTCTTTGTGAACCTCGGGCTGCTCCCAGATGGGGAGCGCGTCGCCACCAGCGCAGCAGCGTCTTTCAGTGCGTGTGTGAAGAGGTCAGGAGGAGGCGCGTACTTTGGAAAACTAGCTTTTAATTGGGTTGATGCCAAGCAGCGGGATGCCTCCCTGCTTTTAAGGACTCTTAACAGCCATGTTGTTGTTTTTGTTTGGGTTTTTGACATGCGTAAAGCGCACGGGTCAGTCTTGCTTTAAGTCCCCGTCCGACGGACTTGACGCTGATCAGTTCGATTGTCCCTA
>CM065705.1:5497130-5502130 GCA_017654935.2 Phymorhynchus buccinoides | reverse complement strand
GGGAAAAAACACGCCCCCCCCCCCCCCCCCCCCCCCCCCCCCCCCCCCCCCCCCCCCCCCCCCCCCCCCCCCCCCCCCCCCCCCCCCCCCCCCCCCCCCCCCCCCCCCCCCCCCCCCCCCCCCCCCCCCCCCCCCCCCCCCCCCCCCCCCCCCCCCCCCCCCCCCCCCCCCCCCCCCCCCCCCCCAGTGATTTTGACATGTGATCTGGTGGGTCTTTAAAACACCACAGACAAGAAATAGGCTGTTACGGGGCAAATAAGTCAGGCAAGAGTGTTAACCTCTTCACAGTCATAACCAAGTATATTGTATGCAGGCAAGTATTGCATCTTTGGAACGGAGAAGCGTCAGAAATAGAGTATTAAACGGAATGAGTAAAATGTTTCACATTATACAGACAAACAAACGGATAAGCCAAATAAGTCAAAGCAGAACCTCGTCTGTGAAAATAACTTCTTCTTCTTCTGCGTTCCCAGGCCATATGGCCACAATGAGTAAGGTACGTATGTGTCCGATTTTCAGTTTTCACTGGTCTCTCCGCTGCGCACAGCCGACACATTCCGATTTCAGAGGAGCTCAAAGGAGAACATTATTTGGATTTTTTTTTAAGGCAGGAGAATGGGCCAATAAGTCAGAAACATAGTAGATGACAGAAAGCAAAGGGAAAAGGCAGAGTCAAAGAGAGTAGCAGATTAGAGGAAGTTACAAGCACAGAACTTCCAGAAGGTGGTGGAACTATTTTTTACAAAAGGCCCCCGGTGTCCCCACGGGGAATGAAAGTAACAAAGGCTGTTGTCCTCATTATGCATCAACTGTCCACAGGCTTAGGGGAAGACGGGGTAAAAAGCGCATGGGCGGGTAAGAAGCCCACCCCAATTATCTCATGAAATTAAGCAAATTTCAGTCTCATTTTGCCCATGAGACGAGCGTTAATGTCTAGCATTCGTCTCATGGGCAAATTTGACTGAAATTTTCTATATTTCATGAAATAATTGGGGTGGGCTTCTTACCCGCCCATGCGCTTTTTACCCCGTCTTCCCCTATTCTTCCGGCCCATGACTTTCCAATCTCCCGTACTGATCACGTGCTGCGTAAAGCAGGCTGTTCATTGGCTGATATAAATAACTTGCACGCGCGCTACTCACCCAAGGGGACACTTTCCCTTCAGAGGCGATGAGGCGAAGGAAATGTGAACCCTGAAATGTGTGACGCCATTGTGACCGTCCATAAGGGTCTCTGACCGATTGGACGCTAATCTCATCACCATCCAGTGACTTCGTCTGCTCACCTTTGTGTGGAAAACACCTGCCACACCTTTGTGTGGAAAAGTCTGGAATAACTTGGTATCCTTCCGCCCACACTGGATGGGATCTCTCTCTCTCTCTCTCTCTCTCTCTCTCTCTCTCTCTCTCTCTCTCTCTCTCTCTCTCTCTCTCTCTCTCTCTCTCTCTCTCTCTCTCTCTCTCTCTCTCTCTCTCTCTCTCTCTCTCTCTCTCTCTCTCTCTCTCTCTCTCTCACTCACTCTCTCTCTCTGTGCTATGGACTACATGTGAAGCGTGCATAGTAAGAAAATGAAGAAAAAGAAACACAAGAAGGTGCTGTTGCTGATGGGGCCCAGAGGTACACCAGCCGCGCCTGCCCTATCAACACGAGAGCAGCTCTGGATGTCCATGTTGCATTACTGGGACACACGTAGGCACACACGGGACATTCCATTAAGCACACAAAGGCACATAGCTGTTCTCGGCTTGGTGACCATCGGAAACGATGCAGAGGAATCCTCGCGAAAGTGTCCCCATGGGTTGTAGCTATACCAGCCCGTTTGTCATGACTGCAGAGCCCATCGGCAACAAACACCCCACTCACAAACCTAGCACGCATCTAACGACCCCCACCAAGGACAGGCGAGGCCACCCATGCATCTCCAGACAAAGCCACAGGCTCTCGCCTTACCACTGTCTTACATGCCTCAGAAGAGAGTCCTCCAGACAAAGCCACAGGCTCTCGCCTTACCACTGTCTTACATGCCTCAGAAGAGAGTCCTCCAGACAAAGCCACAGGCTCTCGCCTTACAACTGTCTTACATGCCTTAGAAGAGAGTCCCAGAATGTATCGTGATCTTATTCCTTAGGTCTTTCCCTAGTCGTCACAAGAGAGAAACAATCATGAAGAAGAAACTGTACAAATAGGAAGCATTAGCGCTGGCTCTTAAGGGCCAGCCACACGTCAGCTAAAATCGTACGACCTTACGATGCGATTCGATCACGTGATCTCGAAGCGCGAAGCGCATTTGTTCTTGGAGACCACGTGATCGAATCGTATCGTACGATTTTAGTGGACGTGTGGCTGGCCTTTCTTCTTCTTCTTCTTCTGCGTTCCCAGACCATATGGCCATAATGGGTAAGGTATGTACGTATGTGTCCGGTTTTCAGTTTTCACTGGTCTCCCCAGGAGAACAATTATTTGGAAGATTGTTTATTTTGGGGGGAAAGGCAGGAGAATGGGCCAATAAGTCAGAAACAAGCAAAACAAGATAGAGACCGAGGAAGAAGAAAGAGAGATAAAGAAACAAAGAGACAGAAGTGACAAGAGAACAAACGAATTAATACACCTAGAAATTCAAATTTGAAGCGACGCTCGCCATGGAACGAATATCTCAGAAAATAATCATCCATGCGGTATACAGAGGAGCATAAATTAACAAGATCACCCCTGGCCCTTCGCTCAAATGGCTTTTATCATTGGCTGACATTAGCCTGTTGTATGGGCCAACAGTAACATGAGAGATGTACAATAGATGTTTTTCTACAGTAATGGAAAATCATGGAACACTTTTGTTGAAGACAGAATAGTCAGCAGTGACTGTGGTCGCTATACGGAAGGAAGGAAGGCTATAACTCTCAAACGAGGGGGGTATTTGCACTGGCTCTAGTGCTGCAGCCGAAGGGATGGGTTGGCCTTTGGTGGGGACCTTCCTCAACACCAGCTGTCGTCCTCAAATCCCGTTGGCCGAGAGAGTGGGGATGTACCATGGGCAAGGCATCTCCACTATACGCAAATTATAGCCCAACCCGCCGGAATAGCGTCTGTCCTCTCTGCTATAGGCCTTTGCAACTAGGGTTATTAACGCCCTTGACAGTGAGAGTAATTGCTCTTGCTGGTCAGTACTGACACGGGCATTCACTCTTGCGAAAGGCAGCCATTTAGTGGCATAAAATAGGGGTTAGTGGCGAGAGTTATCCCCCTGTCCGGTCAGTACTGAACCATCTTCCCCCACCCTCCAAGGGCATTCACTCTTGCAAAAGGTGTTCGTTGCAGACCCCAATAGATCTGGCAGTCATGGTCAGAAACGATTGTCTGGCATGCATACATACATACAATTAACAAGATTACAAAACAACACTCATGACCTAGCAAAATACTAGAGGGTTCGTTATGCCAAGGCTAACGTTAATACTTCAGTGATTATACATTGTATGCATGTCAAACTAGTAATATGTTCACAATAATTTAAGCTTTATTTACTACAACCCAGCGATAAAAGACCTCACTGTTGTTTATGAAATATCAGAGAAATCAACATAAACACAAATACGCGCGCGCCTACAAATGTACGCACACACTGATGCACTCGGTTGCACACATAATTATATGTATGTCTGTAAGCATTTACTCACAGCACACACACATACAGTGTAATATGGGAATCCCATGTTGGATAGCATGAATTTATTTTAGACATGCTTTATGTATCTATGTGCAAGTATCTAAGCAAATCACATTGTTTTATTGTTGTGTGCGTCTCCCTGCATTTTTATGTGTGCATGATTGTGTGTGTGTGTGTGTGTGTGTGTGTGTGTGCGTGTGTGCGTGTGTGTGCGCGTGTGCGTGTGTGTGCATGCGTGTGAAGCTGATACTAATTTGAATGTCCTAGATGAAACGGGAGGCCCCTACTGGGAGAACAAGCTAAAACTATGGTATGGAATTAATTTTCTCCCCCTTTTTCTTTTCTTTCTTTCTTTTTTTTCCGGTGGGTGGATGGGGGTCTGGAACCTCTGTAGAGCCAGTTTGAGTGTCACTTTATCAAACTATCTGTATTGTTAAAACAAAATCTGGACTTTAGTGGTGTTGCACTGCCTTCGGGCATTGCCTCCAGTATCGTCCCCACCATCTTTACATCTACTAAATTAGTGGTGTTGCACTGCCTTCGGGCATTGCCTCCAGTATCGTTCCCACCATCTTTACATGTACTAAATGTCCCATATATATGTGTCTTTTACTACTTTGAGTGTCACAGTCAGTCTTTCACAAAAGACTGAGCTGTAGGCCTATCATACTTTTCTATTTACTGTTAAAAAGTCGTTTATTTGGCGAACAGCTCCCATTTCACTATTGGCCCAAACCAAGGTGTATGTCAATCAAAAATAAAACTAGTACAGAGAAAGGAGTTATGAGAAGGAGCCTAATAATTACGATAATAATTAACAAGTGAAGCTTTGAAGAAGTGCTTACAATAGGGACCTCCTGATCTGTTTCTATTCTTCTGCGTTTCCAGGCCATATGGCCTTCGGTACTGGCCCAAACCAAGGTGTATGTCAATCAATAACAAAACTCAGCGAGTAGAGAGAAAGGAGTTATGAGAAAGAGCCTAATAATTACGATAATAATTAACAAGTGAAGCTTTAAAGAAGTGTTTACAATAGGGACAACCTGATCTGTTTCTCTTCTTCTGCGTTTCCAGGCCATATGGCCCTCAGTAGGGCCTAATGGGTGAGGTACGTATTCAGTGTATTCATTCTGATTTCGGGGAAGTTGAAAGAAAAATTATTTGGAAGATTTTGAGGGAAAACGCAGGAGAATTGACTAATAAGACAGGCAAATAGTAGATGATATAGTTAGAAAAGGGAAAAGAAGAGTCAAAGAGAGCCGCAATAGATTTGAGGAAGTTGCTAGCATAGAACTTCCAGAAGGTGGGGGAACTATTTGTACGGAAAGATCCTCCG
>CM065705.1:5444630-5494630 GCA_017654935.2 Phymorhynchus buccinoides | reverse complement strand
CCTATTAGGCGTTGCCTCTTAGAGACAATGTTCGTGAAGACTTGGTCTTCCTGTAGATGAAGATGAAGATGATCAGTACCGATGAGACAGAAGTCGAGACGTAGCAGCCGTCGTAGTTGATTCCGGAAACGTTGCGGACCCTCGAACGTAGGGGTTCATCGTCTGTTTACAGGATCATTCGGACGGAGTATGAGTCGTGATGTTGTTTTCTGTCCTTGATGTTGGAGGTGGAATCAGCATCAGAGTCACGGCATGAGACGGTGGAGCAGTTGTGTCGAGACAGCCCAATGTTGTTGTTGGTCTCCTGTGGTCCGCTATCTTGTCGATCGATAAGCAACCCTCTTCTCCGAAGGTCGTCTTCAGGACCACCGGGCGACCTGCTCCATATCAGGGTGCTGGTGTCGTCAACACACGGGCAGGAGACGTACAGTCAGGTCGAACAGTCTCTGCAGGCGGATGATTCCCTCCCAGTAGATGAAGCTTCGCGCCCCATCCTGACTGGGCACCGGTGGTCTTGTTGACTCAGAGGCCAACACTGTAGAGATGGTCCAAGTCGCCGTATGTCGTCCTGTCCGCATGCATGTCCACTAACGCTGGTGAGGGAGGGAGGCTGCGTCGTCCTTTGTCCTATTGTCTGCAAACAGCAGGGCTTCGGTGTGTGCGTCTGGCCCGGAATGTGTGGAGGGGGAGTGTGTGTGTGTGTGTGTGTGTGTGTGTGTGTGTGTGTGTGTGTGTGTGTGTGTGTGTGTGTGTGTGTGTGTGTGTGTGTGTGTGTGTGTGTGTGTGTGTGTGTGTGTGTGTGTGTGTGTGTGTGTGTGTGTGTGTGTGTGTGTGTGTGTGTGTGTGTGTATGTGTAGTGTTATTGCGAGGCCACAGAATGGGAACTCCCATGCCTCCTGGCCTTTGACCTTTTCTCCTTTCCATGAGGTAATGGACATCTGTACAGTCGCCATTCAGTGGGGCTACATCCGGGCCAGCGCTAGTGCTGTTTCCGGAATTGATTGAATTGTCCCTGAATAAGTTCTTTTTCTCAAATTATATGTATGTCCATGATTTTTATTGTTTTAGTTTACATTTATTTATTGATAAAAAGTATTGATCGAGAGGCCTAATCAAAACAAACTTCCGACTTCTCTCTCTCTCTCTCTCTCTCTCTCTCTCTCTCTCTCTCTCTCTCTCTCTCTCTCTCTCTCTCTCTCTCTCTCTCTCTCTCTCTCTCTCTCTCTCCATTTAATAGTTTTATTAATAGTACATCATAGAGAGAGAAACAGGTTGGTGGAGAAGGGGAGGGGCCAGAGAGAGACAGCTAGATTGGTCATGACTTCTTTTGGAAGGGAACAACCCAAAATTGTGAAGCAAAACAAAAATCATTGCAGTGTTTCTCTTTCTCATGCTTGTTAGTTATTGATATCATCAGACTCAAACAATACATCTACAAATGTTTCTAAAATAATAATAAAAAATCTCTGAATAATGGCATATTACACGTTTTGGTATTATCAAAGACACTGAAATTCCAGTTTCTTTGGTATTATTCGGTGTTTAGATGCCAAAGGTTAGGGGAAATTATTCACTTTTGTTGTTGTTGAAAGAGTACTGTACCCTAGTTGTCACGTGACTTGAAACCACGTGGTACAAATCAGCAATCATGGCAGCCAAAGGAAAGGAAGTATTGCATCCTGCGCCTGTAATTGACACCAGTACTAGTTTCGAGAAGCTTGTAAGTGGTTTTCAATTAGTTCTTTATGATCTGGACGAATCTAGGTTTCAGATGTACACGATCTTTTTGTCTGATCGGAATTGATTTTTTTTGGTGCGATTTTATTTTGTTTATCGATAATAACTTTACGCATGTCAGTGATGTCACCATGTGTTGTGAAATTTGTCAAGTTTTCAGGACCATGCCTGAATTTCAGGCTTGAGTATGTTTGGATTTTTGCATTTCAGGCTTGGGAATTTTTGGAGTTTTGCATTCCACTAAGAAAGAACAAACCACACAGTCCTAAAAACACAAAAGCTGTAAGTCCTACTCCTAGTCTATTGGCTCTGTCATTCCTTTTTTTCTACAGACACAGAGAACAGCAAAAAAGAAGAAAGAAGGACACTGGCATTCTCAAAATCATAGACAAAATGGATTTTTTGTTCTTCTTCTTCTTCCTATTGGGGATGTTTATCCTGCCCCACGCCCAAAGTCTTCATTTAGACTGCTATTGGCACACAGGATGCATGCTATGTGAGCTCGTGTCATCCATTCCACCGGCACAACATGGCCTACCCCTACCGAATAGTGGAATGGGCTTTAACGTGTGCGCAAGATCTTTGTGCATGCGTTCGCACATGGGACCTCGGTTTTAAGTCTCATCCGAAGGACTCAACATGTCTGCGCACGTGCAAAGAGTTCTTATTTCAATAAGTATCCCCCTTCAACATTTTGAAGAGTTAGGGATAGAGTTAGGGTTTAGGGTCAATTTAGTGTTGAATACACAAAAGATAAAATTTGGTGGTAGGTCATGATCAATTTCGCACAAGCGCAGACATGTTGAAAACAAATCTATTTTGAAAATGCCACACCAGACACGATATAGGAGGACTTTATGGTCGTGCATGACACACTCTACATGCATCATTTGGTGGCCCGGTTGTCCCCGGCTAGACTGGGGGCATTTAGCGGTTGTACATTACTTTTAACTCGTTTTTCCTCTTATCACACGCCCCCTCCCCCCTTTTTGGGGGTTCCAAATCAAATATCTAACTTCCTTCGATTCTGAATCTCATAAATGATGTTAAATATCCTTCATAGTAAACTGTGTATCTAAGCATTTCAATTATTCCTGACTCTTGGGATCATTTCTTTTCCTCCACAATATCTTATCATTTCACTTTGTACTCTATCTTTTGCTGTTATTTTCTCTCTTTTCGTACTACCCCCTAAAGTACAGCAGAACCTTGTACGTGTTGAAGTTGGCTGCCTACGACAAAAAGAAAAAAAAGAAGAAGAGAAAGTGGAACCTGCTCCCCACGACTGACAGAAACCACATGTCCAGATATGTTCACAGGCCTCAGAGACATTTTTTAGCAAAATAGCATCAGCGTTAGGGCTCACAGCGAATTTGAAGCGATTCGGTCGAAAAATGGCGGAGTTATAAGGCCCGTTTTGTGTTTCACACACACAGACACACACAACTTTGCCTTTTTACTATAATGATTAGTTGGGTTGTTTGGGGCAGTGAGTGGATGCCTCGTGCCTCCATACTGGGAGCTGGATGATCTTGCCCCCTCTACGAGTCTCTCCCTGTGGGGATACCGGGAGGGGGTCTTCGTAAAAATAGTTCCCCCACCTTCTGGAAGTTCTGTGCTTGTAACTTCCTCTAATCTGCCACTCGAGTCTATTTGACTCTGCCTTTTCCCTTTGCTTTCTATCATCTACTATCTTTCTGACTTATTGGCCCATTCTCCTGCCTTTTTTTCAAAAAAAAATTCTTCCTAATAGTTTATCTCCTTTGAGCCCCCCCATGAAATCGGAATGTGTCGGCTGTACGCAGCGGGGAGACAGGTAAAAACTGAAAACCGGACACATACAGATTGTATCATGTATTGTGCTCTTGGGTGGTTGAGTGGTGGTGATGGTAATGGTGTGTATGGGTGGGGGGGGGGGGGGGATGTATGTGCATGCCTATTTGCATGTGTGTGAGCGATTATTTGTTTTTGTTGAATTTAATATTTATGCACTTTTAATTTATTATTTTTGTTAAGCGCATGGAGCTCCACATTTGGTGGAGGAGTGCGCTTTATGAATGAATCACTATTATTATTATTATATGTACCAGGGCTCCCAGGGACCCCCATTTGGGGGTCTATGAAGCACTAAAATTCTAAAGGACCCTCTAAAATAATGTACAGGGAGTCCCAGGGATGCACTAGAACAATTCTTTTTAGTATTCGCGATGCCACTGGGACCCTCTGTCCCGCCTCTAGAACCCTCTATGCTGTCAGTGAAGGAGTCCCTGGGACCCCTTGTTTTGCGGGACGATTGGAAGCCCTGCATACCTTACCCATTATGGCGCTGTGTGCAGGGTGTGGTGGATGAACTATGCAGCGCCTGCACCGGCCTGGGATGGAAGGCCCCCACCATGATCCAGGTGGAGGCTATCCCTGTGGCTCTGTCAGGTCAGTACTACATGGGTAGCCAGGCACTACTCTTTCAGTTTTACACTGATTTCAGTATTTTTAATTTTAACAGAAACTGAACTTCATTTTTTTTAATTCATCCCCCCAAAAATTGACCACAAGTGATTTGGTGCGTTTTGAACTTAGTTGTTCTATCTTGGAAGTTTAATTGAACTAAATGAATGAATCACTATTATTATTATTATATGTACCAGGGCTTGGAAGTATCTTGTATCTTGGAAGTTTACAAAGGCATTGTAATAATTTTACAAGGCTATCAGTACTCGGCTGTAGGCTAGGCGTAGGCCTATCGCAAGGTGAACTCGGAGTCAGACAAACAGTGCCTTTCACCTACATGACTAAAGACTGCTTGCCTCTAAAGTGCTTCGGTAGTGAACTCACTACTACTACTATTACACACACAACCCCACTCAACTCAAGGCCTCATGACGTTTTCACGCGGCAGGAATTCTGGACTAGTTTCTCAAGAACGGTCGCTTCTAGCACTAGTAGAAATTTGGCGAAAAGTGTCAAAAATGCATTTCTTGTTGTTGACTGGCGCATTAAGAATGGAAATAATTTTGTTTGACCAATCAGATAAGAGCCTGTGATATCTTTCCGCTTAACTTTAGTTAAAATCGTTTCTTGGACATCGTTTGTGAAAAAACGTTATGCAACGTGCAGGGCACTCTCTTGTGAAATTTACCCTGGCTTCGGCCTCGTGCGTTCTGTGTTCACTGCCAGCTTGCTTGATTCAGAACACACATCTCCACCCGTGTGACACACTGATGCCAAGTGAATGGTCATAGGCAGGCATTGCCTGGCACAAAAACTTGGTTTGATCAACAGGGCTTGTGACGTATACATGGATGCCCCTGCTTTCAGGATGTCCTGAAATGCAGGATTTTTTAATTGCCTGGAGCCGGCATCACCAGATTATGAGAATTTGAGAAGCAACAAATTTCCTATTTATAAACGTTTTGTCGGTTTATCGCATGTGTAGAATACAAAAGAAATGAATACAGATAAATGTTCACATGCCTTTACCAGGAACATTATATTTTTAGGATTGTTTAAGTCAAGTTGTTAACTGGCAGCCCCAGGACCCCTGCCTTGCAAGATTTTTTTATTTTCCCCGTAGCACCCATTCATATGTCAGAGGTGACGAAAGCATCAAAAACAGGTGGTTGTGTGCGCCTAAAGCATGCATGCTTTTTCTTTTTACATCAGTTCATAGCGTTATGATCAGACACAGTTTTTGGCCGACTTCACGTAAACCGAACACATTTTCAAAAACTCTAGCGCGATGCCTGCGACAATTATGATGATGACAGTATTTTCACATTGCAGACAAGGACATCATCGGCATTGCCCAGACAGGCTCTCGGAAGACAGGAGCCTTCGCTCTGCCCATTCTGCAGATGATGGTGATGATGACGATGATGGTGATGATGATGATAATGATGAAAGTATTTTCGCATTGCAGGCAAGGACATCATCGGCATTGCCCAGACAGGCTCGGGGAAGACAGGGGCCTTCACTCTGCCTATTCTGCAGATGATGATGATGATGATGACAGTATTTTCACATTGCAGGCAAGGACATCATCGGCATTGCCCAGACAGGCTCGGGGAAGACAGGGGCCTTCACTCTGCCTATTCTGCAGATGATGATGATGATGACAGTATTTTCACATTGCAGGCAAGGACATCATCGGCATTGCCCAGACAGGCTCGGGGAAGACGGGGGCCTTTGCTCTGCCCATTCTTCAGGCCCTGCTGGACCGCCCGCAGCGAATGTTCGCCCTGGTGCTGACCCCGACCAGAGAGCTGGCCTACCAGATCGCTGAACAGTTCCAGGCTTTGGGGAAAGGCATCGGAATTAAGTGTGGTAGGCTCAGTTTTCAATTTGACCCCCACCTTCACCACCAGTCCCCGGTGGGGATACCGGGGAGTCTTTCGTAAAAATAGTTCCCCCAACTACATGGGTGCAACTTTTCCTGGTATGCAAGGATTTCCTGTTTCTGAATTTTACCAGAAAAGGAAGTTCCATTTATCAAACAAGATCTTTGTGTGTCTACCGTATTTTTCAAATACTTTAAAATAAGCATTTCGATTTGTGTAAATTGTGGAAAAACTAAAATACGTTCATAAATTAATTTTTTTCTTCAGCTGCAGGGGGACATTACCCCTGGACCCCGGCCTTTCATATTTTTTTCATTTTGTGTAGTTGCAGCCATGTGCATGCACAGGGATCAAAATTTTCCCATGGATCTATTTGGTTGTTTCTTTTCGTTTCCTTTTTTTTCATAAAAAGAGAAAAGCAAAAGTAAAGTCAGGATTCCTATATTAAAGCAGCTGAAGTGCATAAATTTGTTGTGTGGTGGGTTTTTTGTATGTACATGTAAGTTATAGAAGGTTAATTGGCAAAAACCAATTGTGGCATAGTAAGTCTGGTGGTATGATGATTATCAGAAGCAAAATGTTGACGGAATTACATCGATTTGTTAAATAATTTCACTTAGAAATGTTTGTTTGTTTATTTATATAGTTGTGATTATTGGAAGCACATTGTCCGCAGATACTAATTTTGTTCAATAAATGTGTTTTGTCCTGTGACAGCGGTGATCATCGGAGGCATCGACATGTCAACGCAGGCACTGATGCTCGGGAAGAAGCCTCATGTGATCGTCGGTGAGTACAATATTTGTCCGAACGTTAGGCGTTTGTGTATGTGACCCATTACCATGAAAGGGACATTAACTCAATCGCATCGCAACGATTTTGAATCATTAAAAAAACTCACAAATCACTCCAGCCATACACACAAACAAAATATACATAAACAAAAGGAGAAATGAAAGAAGATTACAGGTTTTTACTTCAGGTTTAGACATAGGGAAGTGGTTTAACAGACTTTTTTTTATATAGAAAAACTCCATACCAATTGGTTTCCACACAACAACCCACTACAAAAGCAAGGTCAGAGGCAAAATTGTGGTCTAAGGGAGCAAAGAGAGTTTAGAAGTGACCAAGGTATGGTGTGCACACAGATTTAGCTCCCTTGAAGCAAATGCATAAAATTGACAACTATCTATTAATTCCGCACATATCTGGCTGGAACGACTTGAATGAGTTAAGTTGCTAAGCTAGTTTCTCACAACAGGCTTGCAAAGTCAAAATTCTCGTTTTATGTTGTCAGTTTTGAGTTATAGGTTTTTGTTTTTTTCTAACATCTTATTTTTCATATTCATAAAGGATAACCTTTAACTCTTAAAGGCACGACCGGACTATAAAAGAGCATGCGCCGCATTTGAATCACAGCTGGAGAGAGACAATTCGCCCTTCTTTGTTCCCTGTTGTGCCAGCCACCGCGAGGCAGAGCTTTTCTGGCGAGAAAGACCCGATCCCTGGGATGTGCATGAGCACGCGGGACCTCGGTTTATCGTCTCATCCGAAAGACTCCATGTTCAGACCGCAAGGCCTAGTGCAAAGTGAGAGGAAAAATCCCCTGTACCCAGATCCTGTGTGCGTTGACCAGTACTTTTGTGTTGGTACTTTTTTTTTAGAGAGTTACAATTTTTGTTTGTGGCTCAAGCCACAAACCTATAACTCACTTTGTCGGTCGGTCGGTCTGTCGTTCCAAAATTGTCGCACATTTTCACAAAATTGTCGCACTTCAAATCGAGGCTACACTTCTGGCCGCTCTTTAAAATGATGTATTTTAAAAGCGTACAAAATAATAAACATGTAATACAGACACTACAACAGACACGACGAGTATGCGGTGCTTCTTTTGATGAGTATAAGTAGGATACATAGTTTAAAATGTTTTCCAAAAGATATAAAAAGTTACGAAATGGTGCAGAGATAACATTCTGGTTTACAGATTAAAATGATTGAAAAGCCAGGGGAGGTAACTCATGATTGGAGTGGTAAAAATAGACCACGTGCCACAAACTATTGCGATTTCGCGCTTGTTTAAAAATGACGTGGGGTTTTTTTCTTTTCTTTTTTTCAGCCACTCCAGGTCGACTTGTGGATCATCTTCAAAACACAAAGGGGTTCAGTCTGAGGGCACTCAAATATCTGGTGAGTGTACGCAGACATAATGATTTCTCTGACCTCAGAATGTTGAGAGATATTGTCAAGGGTGAAGGTAGTTCAGGCATGTACTCCTGAAATCAGGATTGAAAAAGCTGATAGAAAGAGTCTTCAGGATTGGCCATCTTGTCATGGGTGAAGGTAGTTCAGGCATGTACTCCTGAAATCAGGATTGAAAAAGCTGATAGAAAGAGCCTTCAGGATCGGCCATCTTGTCATGGGTGAAGGTAGTTCAGGCATGTACTCCTGAAATCAGGGTTGAAAAAGCTGATAGAAAGAGCCTTCAGGATTGGCCATCTTGTCATGGGTGAAAGTAGTTCAGACATGTACTCCTGAAATCAGGATTGAAAAAGCTGATAGAAAGAGTCTTCAGGATCGGCCATCTTGTCATCTGGAAACTAGGTGTTTTGGGGTGGTTTTTTCGGGGGGGGGGGGGGGGGGGGGGGGTTGGTTGTGTGTGTGTGTGTCAGACCTGTTTACTCTACTCTTTTCGAGTAGTATTCTACTCAATTTGGATCTCTACTACTCTTCAAAAGTGAAAATACTGCTCTTTTATTCTTGATTACTGCTCATTTTCAGTGAACATTGTTTGATGGTTTAGTGAATAGAACTACACATTTCGTATGGACTTGTGTAGGGGGTAACCAGGTCTGGTGGGGTGTGGGTTTTTGGGGGGGAAGGTTTTGTATTTTCTAGTCATAGAGACTCGTCTATGAAAATGGGGGTGCTCCCACTTGGAGGGCATGTTGCCGCCAATGCATTGCCACCAGTTGTCTTTAGTGTGTGTGTCCATGTCTGTGCAGGGCTCCCAGGGACCCTCATTTGAGGGTCTATGAAGTACTAGAATTCTAGAGGATTCTTTAAAAGAATGCACAGGAGGTCCCAGGGATGCACTAGAGAAATTCTTTTTTGCATTCGCAATGCCACTGGGACCCTCTATCCCGCCTCTAGGACCCTCTATGCTGTAAGTGAAGGAGTCCCTGGGACCCCTTGTTTTGCGGGACAATTGGGAGCCCTGCTGTGTTTGTGTGAGTTTTTGATATTATGTTTATATATTACTGTTTGCATCATACATTTCATATGTTGCCATTATCATGCTTGTAGTTAACTGTTATCTTTTCTTTTTTTCCCTCTGTAGGTGATGGATGAAGCAGATAGAATTCTCGATATGAACTTTCAAGACGAGGTGAGTGATATTGTCTGTGTGTGTGTGTGTGTGTGTGTGTGTGTGCATGTATGATATTGTGAGAGATATATATATACCGTAATTTACAGCCCATAAGGCGCACCCCCTGCTTTTTAAAAAAAATCGTAATTTGAACAAAGATAGGGCGCATACACCCGATAAGGCGCAAAGAAATCAAACAAGGGAAGAACGAAACGATCAGCGAAAGTAACATCATTACAGGGCCAGTGACAGTGGAAGTAGGGGAAGACCTAAAAAACTATATTTTAATGAAGCAATGTGAGTCATGGGCAAACTTTGACTGAAATTTTCTTTATTTCATGAGATAATTGGGGTGGGCTTCTTACCCGCCCATGCGCTTTTTACCCCGTCTTCCCCTAACTATATTTTAATGCAATGTGAGTGAACTGTTGTCGGTTTGTTGTGGAAGCTACCAGAGCATGGTGAGTTGTTCATTTCAGCTCTCGACCCCCTTACTTTTTTCTGTTTAGAGTATAGAAAGGGCGCATGCGCCGGATTGGGCGCAGGGGTCAAAGTTCAGTCCCAAAAAAAAGTTGCGCCTAATAGGCCGTAAGTTACGGTGTATAAATACGAAAAGAACAAAGACCAGGGATTTGTTTTGTTGGTGACGACAAGGTTAACCCTTTCACCGCCAATGTCGCATTTATGCACCACAATGGTTTAACTCTTCTAGCACCATGTATTTTTTGACGTTCTTGGTTGTCCGTTGCATCTCAACCGACAAGAGGGGAGTAGCTATTGTTTTCGAGTGTGCATGTATTGCTTCAAGGGGAGAAACAGTGGTAGAAGCTCTAAAAACAGACAAACACATGGCAGGGTGCCTGGTAGTGAATGTCTTTGCTTTTGGTGGGAGTGTAGAGTGATGTCTTGAGCGAATATATTTGCTCATGGTGCTAGAAGAGTTAACACCCATGTCACTAAAAGTCATCAAATCAGGGTCTGTTATCTGAAGACCCTATTTTCTTAATTTTGGGAGGTAAGGATGGGCCTAATGTTATACATGTCACAGAGGAATTCCCAATATTGCAGATTTTGTTTTTCTCTTCCCAGGTAAGTTTAATGGTATTTGTTTGGCTAATAAATGGTTGACAGCGAAAGGGTTAATGACAAACAATGATAATAATGATAACTAAGGAAATGGCGCTTAACCCTTTCACTGCCATGTCTACTACGGGGTCTGTGTGATGTCATCGACGATGTCATAACATTTTGATGTCATAGCCCTGGAATGATGGTGTTTTATTTAGACCAGTGAGGAATGATAATAATATATCTCTGGACCATTTTCTCAGATTGAGTCTAGCAAGGTCTCTTTTAAATTTTATGGTTAATAGAAGAGGTTGATTGATATCTCAGCTTCCGTCTGGCTGTGAAGGGGTTAACTCATTCAAGTCGTTCCAGCCATATATGTCCGGAATTAATAGGTAGCTGTCAATTTGATGCATTTGCTTCAAGGGAAGTAAATCTGTGCACACCATACCTTGGTCACTTCTAAACTCGCTTCGCTCCCTTAGACCACGATTTTGCCACTGACTTTGCTTTTGTAGTGGTTTGTTGTGGGGGAACCAATCGGTGTAGAGAGTTTTTCTATATAAAGTCTATATGTACAAAAAAGTCTGTTATACCACTTCCCTATGTCTAAACCTGAAGTAAAAACCCTGTAATCTTCCTTCATTTCTCCTTTTGTTTATGTCTGTTTTGTTTGTGTGCATGGCTGGAGTGATTTGTGAGGTTTGTATGTTTTGTTTGTGTGTATGGCTGGAGTGATTTGTGAGGTTTGTATGTTTTGTTTGTGTGTATGGCTGGAGTGATTTGTGAGGTTTGTATGTTTTGTTTGTGTGCATGGCTGGAGTGATTTGTGAGGTTTGTATGTTTTGTTTGTGTGCATGGCTGGAGTGATTTGTGAGGTTTGTATGTTTTGTTTGTGTGCATGGCTGGAGTGATTTGTGAGGTTTCTTTAATCATTCAAAATCGTTGCGATGCGAATGAGTTAAAGCTACTTTTTTTCCCTGTCGCCTTGCAGGTGGACAAAATTCTGAAAGTGATCCCCAGAGAGAGATCAACGCACCTCTACTCCGCTACCATGACCAACAAGGTAAACTGTCGTGAGGCTTAGGGCTGGACAAACTCTAAAAATTAAGTAACTCAAACATTTTCACTCACCTAAACACATTTTCACTAGCCCAAAGAAAACACACACACACACATACACGTAAAATTCACACATTATTCTTCCAGGAGAGGCCTCCAATGCTTAATTTACATTCCAAATATCGTTGGTTTCCACAGACCCCTCATCCTTCCACAAAGTGGTTCAACGACCCCGTCTTCCTCAATCATTACTTTGTCAGCGCGTGCACACACACACAGGTGCTACTCTTTAATTTTTACACTGATTTCAATATTTTTAATTTTACCAGAAACTGAACTGGGGGGGGGGTGGGGGGGTGGGTGGGGGGGGGGGGGGGGACAATGCAAACACAGAAGATGGAAAGTTTGACCTTATTCATGGCCTTATAAAATCCACCATTTCTGCCAACATGGATGGCAGATTAAAACAAGATGATAACACCCCCACCCCCACCCCATCCTGATTGCACAGACACATACAGAATGGAAAAGTTTTCGTTGTGAGGTCACCACTTCAAGGATTGGGAAGATTCTGAGAATCAGTCTCTGCCTTGGTGCGTTCGGGTCAAACTCAAAGTCATGGGGATCAGTGTGTTCTGGGGAGCTGTTGGTGGACGGTCGTGGTGGCGCCCTCAGAGGAGGACCTCACTCACGCTGGCTCTGCGACTAAGAGAATAGTGTCATCAGTAGGGAGGGGGCTTAGTAGGTGGTGTCCTGAACAGGCTCCACTGAACTCCACCGAAGTGACTCAGCAGCAGTGCAGTGTCTCCTCGGTTGGTTGCCTCCTGATGGTCTAACATAGATTCGCTCCCTTTGGACTGCTGGTCTCGGATTCTGCGACCTGAACAAGCCAGGGTGTAGCTGCGAATTGGGATTCGGAATGAGCGGCGTGGGAGCAACGCCACTGTACAACCCATAAGATGGGACAGCAAAAAAAGAAAAAGATTTAGAGAATGTTGAAGTGTGTCACAGACCTGTTTACCTTTATGATTTTGCCGTCATTTTTACGAAACAAAAGTCAAATTACGATAATGACGGCGACGAAAAAAAAATACAAAGAAAATCCACACCACTACAGTTGCGTCGGCAAGCGATGCTTTTGAAACAATGCGGTGAAAAGTCATTCCGGTTCCCAGTCATTCTGTTTCAAGATGGCGTCAAAGCGACCGCGTGTTGAGATCACAAGCAGTTTGAACAGGTTAGTAAGCTGAGTTTGAAATAGAAAAGGCCAATACATGGTTTAAAAAATGTTTTTAAAAGTCTCCCAGTGCACTATTGCTTGCATATAATCGGGTTTTGTGAGGAAAAAGAGTCGGCCGCGCGTTGGATTACGTTTTTTTTCTATAATTTTTTTTCAGAAATTACAAATTTGCAAAATAGGTTTAAACAGGTCTGGAACTGTCATTTCAAGATTGAGAGAATATTTTACTTTGACCCGTGCACTGTTCCTGGCAATGATGGTGTTCAGGTGGCCAAGCTGCAGAGGGCGTCGCTGAGTGACCCGGTGAAGGTGGAGATCTCCAACAAATACCAGACGGTGGACACCTTGAAACAGTACTACCTGCTCATGCCCGCAAAGTTCAAGGTCAGTCACTTCAGCATGGGTGTTACTCTTTCAGTTTTACACTGATTTCAGTATTTTTAATTTTACCAGAAACTGAACTTCAGGTGTTTTTTTAATTCATCAGACATTTTCTTTTAATTGACCACAAGTGATTTGGGGCGTTTTGAACTTGTTCTAACTTGGAAGTTTACAAAGGCAATGTAATAATTTTACAAGGCTTATCAGACTCAAGCTGTCTCTGTCTATCATTTTAACTGTCTGTCTTGTTAATATCTCTCTCTTAAGTTGCCCCCCTGAATCATCCGATGAGGCTCTGCCCCTGTACCATGCCGGGGCCATGGGTCCCTGGACCCCAGCCTTTCAGGTTTTTTTCGTTTTGTGGATTTGCACCCATGCTCCAGAGCTTCAGATTGATTTCAGACTTCGTGGGTCACATGACCCTTTACTACAGAAAATGAGGGGTCATTATTTTTTTTAAAGTGATGGGCCATTAAATTTTAAACCTAAATTTCATTACAATGCGTTATGCGTGTAGGCATATGCGTGAACGTGTGCAGGGGTGTGTGTGTATGAACAAAACTGAAGTTTTATTGCCTTACAAAAAGTCACGGTATTATTTGGCGCACATGCACAGTATGAGAGAGAGAGACAGAAGTGTGACTGAAGTATGTCAAGCGTAATATTATGTGTTGTTCAAAATGAACACTGGTACATTGCAAGCGTATTGCATTGCATTGCATTTACGGTTTGTACATTTTTCCTTCTTGATCTTGTACCTGGGTGAATGATTGGGTAATAATGTCTTGTGTGACTGCGGGTGTATCAGTGAATGGAAGCGCCTTGAGTGTAAAATAATTATAGAAATACTATCAATTATGACTATTATTATTTAATACTAATAACTTGCGTGCGTGTGTCTGTACTGTACAGGATGTTTAATTTTGTCTGTATTCTGAACAAACTGGCAAGGCTGGAATGCTGTTCATTATATTCTGTAGTACACCTGACTGTACATACACCCTAATGTATTTTTACCCTCTTGGGATGATTAGGGAAAGACCTAAGAAGTAAGATCACAATGCATTCTGGGACTCTCGTGAGGCGTGTAAGACCGTAAGCAGGCATCAGAACGGTCCACTGATCCGCGGTTTTGGTAGCCACTGGCCGCGGTTTGTACTTCATGAGGCAGCGCGATCTTATTCTCAAATGGTATTCTTAATCGGTTTGTTTTCATACTGCGCCTTCGGAAATGAAAAAATCGCGGCCTTGTTTGTTTTTTCTTCCGAGTTTAGAGCTCTCTAGACTCTTGCTTTCACTGTTTCAGAGTTTGTTTTGATGACAATGATTGTGATTTGGGTTTGAAATGAGTCGATTTAGAGGATATGATCGCGGGAGACTACGATGATGTGAGAACTTTGAACTTTTCTGCGAGAAATCGGGTAGCGAATGATCGCAATGCCATGCCAACTAGAGTTTTGTGAGGTCCAACTCGATGTCAACTCCGAGTCATGGCGAGTGTTGTTCGTCTGCGGATTGGACTCGGGAGTATTCTGATGCCTGGTAAGGCGAGAGCCTGTGGCTTTGTCTGGAGATGCACTGGCCTCGCCTGTCCTTAGTGTGGAGGTTGTTGGATGCGTGCTAGTTCCTGAGTGTCATGGGGGTCTTTTGCCGGTTGGCTCTGCAGTCATGAAAAACGGGCTTATACACCCAAAGGGGGACATTTCATGAGGACTCCTCTGCATCGTATCCGATGGTCACCAAGCCAGGAGTAGCTGTGTGCCTCTGTATGCTTAAATGAAATGTCCCGTGTGTGCCTGCTCCCAAAGTAACACGACACAGACTTCCAGGGCTGGAGCAGGGCTGCTCTCAAGTTGATAGGGCAGGTGTGGTGGGGTGGTTGATGGGGCTGGGGTGCAATTTCTGGGTCCCATCAGCACCTTTGGTCATTTCTTTTTCATTTCTCTCACTAACAGGCTTGGTAATCTTCAGAGAATTCTCTGAATTCAGAGAAAAATTAAGGTAGAAAAACACATGTCAGATGGGGGTTTAAGCTTGAGGATAAGCCTTTTTCACAATGTTTAACAGTTTTATATATCTGTCCTCGAGAGGAATTGCACCCTGATCACCGTGAAGGGTTCTGTACCCATTGAGACCACCATTAAACAATGTCCCCTCAAACCCCCAATATATTTTCAGAGAAAAACGCTTTTCCTCCATTACCATGCCTGACTAATTCTTCTTCTTCTGCGTTCCCAGGCCATATGGCCATAATGGGTAAGGTACGTGTGTGTCCGGTTCTCAGTTTTCACTGGTTTCCCCACCACGTAAAGCCGACACATTCCGATTTTGGAGGAGCTCAAAGGAGAAAAATTAATTGGAAGATAGGAGAATGGGCCAATATGTCAGAAAGATAGCAGATGATAGAAAGCAAAGTGAAAAGGCAGAGTCAAAGAGAGTGGCAGATTAGAGGAAGTTACAAGCACAGAACTTCCAGAAGGTGGGAGAACTATTTGTACGAAAGACCCCCCCCCCCCCCCCCCCCAGTATCCTCACAGGGAAGCCTGACTAATAATAATATACTTATCTGTCTGTGTGTTTCAGGACGTCTACCTGGTCTACATCCTGAACGAGCTGGCGGGCAACTCGTTCATGGTGTTCTGCAGCACCTGCGCCAACACCCAGCGGGTGGCCCTCATGCTGAGGAACCTGGGCTTCACCGCCATACCCCTGCACGGCCAGATGAGCCAGGTGAAAAGCAGGCATCAGAATAGGGCATTTGCCACGTGAGGACGACCTTGAAATTCACTGAGTTGAATTAGAAAGGTCAGCGTAACTCGGGCAGAACGAGTGCGGGCAAATTAGTAGTCTAGTATAGAGAACGAACGCTCGTGGCAAATGCCCTATTGTCAGAGGATCAGCTAATTTCAGAGGATTGAGAATTTCTGACAGAGGATTGGCCTCTTCTGTCAGAGGATTGGCCTCTTCTGTCAGAGGTTTTGCCTTTTCATTTAGAGATATCTTTTTTCCCTCTGAAATAGCATTTTATAGTGATTTCTCATGGCATTAAGCCTTTTTGGTCATGTTGGGGATTGATTTCAGTGTTGTCCCACTATAGTCTGGGGTCTTGATGGCCCTTGGACCGCAGTTTTCAGAGGATTGGACTTCAGACTGTTCTGATGCCTGGAAAAGGGCGGGGCTGGACAAACTCTCTAAAATTCAGCACATCTGAATTGTTAAAAATGCGGGACTTTCCTGGTGTTGCACTGCTTTTCTTGATTTTCTTGCTTCAGGACAGTCTGTCCTGTCACTTTTCCAACGTCGGTGCATCACTGGTGATACATATATACATCTGTATTGTTAAAAGTTCGGGACTTTCCTGGTGTTGCACTGCCTTCGGGCATTGCCGCTCCAGGATCGTTCCCACCATCTTTATATCTACTAATGTCCCATATATGTGTCTGTTCCAGACCGGAGGACGCTAAGCAGAATTTCATTCATTCTACTCTAAAATTTACGCTTGCGTCTCTGGGCGAATAACTGAAATAATGTTACTCGCCCAAACACATTTTCACTATAATGAAGAAGATTCTTTAAACACTTTCTCTCAACTGTAGTACAGTGGAACCTCCCTTATAAGACCTCCCATTATAAGACTCTCTCCCATATAAGAACTACTTCTCCGAGACATTGCCCTTCTTTGTAAGTACTAAAATTACCTCCCTCATAAGACCCCTCCTTTATAAGACCTCATTTTTGGATGATTTTCTAAGGTCTTATAAGGGAGGTTCCACTGTATTACTACTCATGCATAGTGTTCACTAGCCCGACGAAAACAAGAAAGAGAAAAAACCCTGAACACACAAGCATGCACTCGCGCGCACATGCATGCACAGAAAGAGAAATAGGGGGGGGGGGGGTGTTGATGAGGCCGCTTTTCCTTTTCAGTACCAGTGCTGGCATGTTGTTATCTTTGCAGACTCTCTCTCTTCATGGTTGGTTTAGCGTCTAATTAGGCGTAGACTCTTACAGACAGTAAAAAGCAGACAGCTGAGCTTGATTTTAATCGTGGGTTGGAAGGGAGAGATGGTGTGGGGAGACTCAGTAGTTAAAAAAACGCTGGGCCATGCAGTGCTGAAATTTACAGTCGCCCATTGGGCTAATGACTTTTGAAATCTGATCTCCCACAGATTAATGTACTAGCCCTCCCTGTAGGGTTACCGGGGGGGGGGGGGGGTCTTTTAACACCTTCTGGAAGTTCTGTGCTTGTACTTTCCTCCAATCTGCCACCATCTTTGACTCTGCCTTTTCCCTTTGAAAGCTGTCATCTACTATCTTTTTGACGTATTGGCCCCATTGCCCTGCCTAAATCTTCCAAATAATTTTTCTCCTTTGAGCTCCTCCAGCATCAGAATGTGTCAGCTATATGCAGTGAGGACGCCAGTGAAAGCTGGAAAATGGACACATACTTACCCATTGTGGCCCTAGTTTAAAAAAGGAGGGTTTTCCCTTGCAGCCACACAGAAACTGCCATTGTTTAGCCTGGCCGCTTGCTTATATAATCCTGGGCTAAATAGGTGGGGTTTTTTGTATTTTTCTTTTTTTTTAAATGTTAAGGTATGATTCACTACTAGCTTGTGTAGAGTGGCACAGTGGTAGCGCGTTCGCTTCGTGTCAAGTAAACCCGAGTTCGAACCTGGGTACAGGGGATTTTTCCTCTCACTTTGCACTAGGCCTGACGGTCTGAAGTGTGGAGTCTTTCGGATGAGACGATAAACCGAGGTCCCGTGTGCCCATGCACTTAGCACACATTAATCCCAGTGGCAACGAAAAAGTTGTCATTTGGTGAAAATTTACCCCCACCCCCCCTTTCCTTCCTCATCAGTCACACAAAAATCACATGCACACACACAAAAAAAGATTGGGTGGCGCACCTCTGGCTGCAACGCGCTCTCCAGGTGGAAGCAACCCGAATTTCACAAAGATGCCTCTGTTACTACAAAATACCTAATACCTACTGTCGACCATGATCAGATTGTGAGAATGAATTTGTGTGTGGATGAAGAAGGGTATGGGAAAGGTGGGAGACGGAAAGTGTGTGTGTTCGTGCGCGCACTGGCATGTGCTTGTGCATGTGCGCCTATTTCCGTTCATGTGTGTGTGTGTGTGTGTAGGCATAGGTTTGTGTGTGTGTGTGTGTCTGTATGTATTTATGTTATGTACGTACGTATGTATGTATGTGTGCATGCATATGTAAATGATATGCTGTGTTCGTCAGTGTGTGTGCTTGTGTATATATGCGAGCATGGGTATTGATGTGATTTGGTTACATGTATTTTTTGTAAAGCACCATGAGCAGCTAGCCTGGAATGTGCGCTATATAAGCTTTCTTTATTATTATTATGATAGAATTATGCAAGTGCAATGGTGTGTGCAGGCTAGAGTATACCCTTTAGTAAAAAGAAAAAAAGACGACAAAAAAGCAACAAAAAGAAATGATCTTTTGGCAATTCATCCTCCAGCTAGATATATGATTGTTTATACTATTGCAGGATAAACGTCTGGGGTCTCTCAACAAGTTCAAATCGAAAGACCGTTCGATTCTGATCGCAACAGATGTGGCAAGCAGGTGAGACTAGTGTCAGTAACTGAGTAAGTTTACGGTTGAAGAATTGATGGGGAAGTGATTATATGGGGGGAGACTGGAAAAGACGTAAAGGATATTTACACGCACACACACACACACACATTTTTCTGACTATAAGACCATACTTTTTTCCCCAGACTCAGACCCCTGCGCCTTATAATATGACTACTAAAATAGTAAGCAAATGTAATAACAAAATCTGAATTTTGTGTAAAATTTGGGGGTAGGGGATGCACCAGGATGGAAGTTCAGTTTAACGTCACGTATCGGCTTTCGCCATGTACGACGGGCTGAACAAACCAACCAGGTTTATAAACAAAAATTTATGCTCCTGAATCACTGTCTTAGCCAAAAGGCCGAGAAGCGACCAGAATTCAGTCAAACTTAAAAATGCACCTTGCATTCAGGTGCGCCTTATAGTCCGAAAAATATGGTGTTTGTGTGTGTGTTCAGAGGTCTGGACATTCCCCGTGTTGTTGAATTTCAACATCCCTACCCATTCCAAGGTCTACATGTCTACATTTATATGTGTGCTTGTCCGTTTGCGTTATGATTTTATGTCTTTGTCGTTGTGTATTATGCATTTATATCCATGCGTTTGTGTGTGTGTGTTCAGAGGTATGGATATTTCCCATGTCGATGTGGTGTTGAATTTAAACATCGCCACCCGTTCTAATATCTACGTGCATACATTTATATGTGCGCGTGTCTGTGTGCGTTATGATTTTATATCTATGTGTTTATCGTTGTGTATTATGCATTATATCCATGCGTTTGTTCAGAGGTATGGATATTTCCCATGTCGATGTGTTGCTGAATTTAAACATCGCCACCCATTCCAATGTCTACGTGCATATATTTATACGTGCGCATGTCTGTGTGCGTTATGTTTTATTATATTATTACTTAATTATTTATCTGTGTGAGTGTGTGTCCGCGGGTGTATGTACGTGAGTGTGCGCGTGCTTACTCACGCGCGTGTGTGTGTAATTCTGTGTCTGTTTGTCTGACCGTCTTTGGGTGTTTGTGTAATTTTGATTTCCCATTCTTTATGCTATATGTTAAATATTAGTATATGTGGCGTTATATGTGTATGTTTTTATATTGTAAACGCCTGGGGCATTAGATTGATTAGACGTGCTAAATGTTCAAATAATAATAATATGTATGTGTTTGTCATTGTGTATTACGCATTTTATCCATGCGTTTGTGTGTGTGTTCAGAGGTCTGGACATTCCCCATGTTGTTGAATTTAACCCTTTCACCGCCAGCCATATTTCAGCCCAAAATTTCCATTACATTTACCTGGGTAGAGAACAAAATCCATCTGCAGTATCGGGGATTCTTCTGTGACATATATAAAATAAAGTCTATCCTTACTTCCCAAAACTAAGACAACAGGGTCTTTGGATTGTAGACCCCAACTTGATGCCTTTTAGTGACATAGGTGTTAAATCACTGTGGTGCTAAAATGCGACGTTGGCGGTGAAAGGGTTAAACATCCCCACCCATTCCAAGGTCTATATGTCTACATTTATACACGAGTTTGTCCGTGAGCGTTATGATTTTATATCTCTGTCTTTGTGTATTATGCATTTCATTCATGCGTTTTTGTGTGTGTGTGTTCAGAGGTCTGGACATCCCCCATGTGGACGTGGTCCTCAACTTGGACATCCCCACTCACTCCAAGGACTACATGCACCGCGTGGGGCGCACCGCCCGGGCAGGACGATCGGGGCAGTCCATCACATTCATCTCTCAGTCAGTGATGTTTATTTTTATTGTTGTTTTTGCTTTTTTTGCGAGTGTGTTTTTGTTTTTTTAAACTTCCTTAAGAAATTTGTTGGTTTCTTTGGCTCTCCTTTTGACAGCGGGTTTAGCAGAATTATGTAACATTCCAGATACCAGCTACAGTAGCATGGATGCTCCTTCTTGCAGGATGTCCTGAATTGCAGGATTGTTTTACATTGCTTAGAGCTGGCGTCGCCGGATTATGAGAATTTGAGAAGCAACGGTTTTCTTACACACACGCACACTTGTACAATAAAAAGGGCCTATATAAGCGTTTGCTATGTTTAAAGGAATGTAGCACTTGTACTAGTCCAGAGGGGTGAAAAAAGAGCAGTAAATGTGTGTGTGTGTGTGTGCGCTGCCCCTGCACTCCGCTGGGACCGCCCCCTTGCAGGATTTTTGTTGCTGCTGTCCCATCTTCTGGGTCGTACAGTGGCATTGCTCCCACGCCACTCATCCCGAATCCCAATTCGCAGCCACACCTCCGCTTGTTCAGGTCGCAGAATCCGAGACCAGTAGTCCAAGGGAAGCGAATCTATGTTAGGCCGTCAGGAGGCAACCAACTGAGGAGACACTGCACTGCTGCTGAGTCACTTCGGTGGAGTTCAGTAGAGCCTGTTCAGGACACCACATAATAAACCCCCTATTGACGACACTTTTCTCTTAGTCACGGAGCCAGCGTGAGTGAGGTCCTACTCCGAGGGCGCCACCACGACCGTCCATCGACAGCTCCCCAGAACACACTGCTCCCCATGACTTTGACCCGAATGCACCAAGGCATAGACTGGATTGGAAACCGAAACTGAGGTCACCATGAGAGCAGGGCATGCAAAGCCACAGAATTGGAGACATTTTTCTTTTTTTAATGATTGATGGAAATGAGGCGGATGACTATGATGATGCTGATGATGATGCTATGGAGTTCCGTATCGGTCTGAGACTACATGACAGGCTATGACTTTCATAATGATATCCCAGCGTTAACCAGGCCCGAGAACTACATCACCTGCAGTGTTGGTCTTGAAATTGTCCGATGATGATGCTATGGAGTTCTGTATCGTTCTGAGACTACATGACAGGGCTGTATTCTACACTTCCTTTCATAATGATATCCCAGCGTTAACCAGGCCCGAGAACTACAGACACCCTCAGTGTTGGTCTAGAAATTAGAGCAACACTCTCAGAATCGCATCCGTTAAGCGGATGAAGCTCGACTGTGTGGTTTCAGTCTTCCCATTGAGCCCATAGCCACTCACTCTGGGTAGGAGTCGGTTCAGGACCGAAAAAAAACCTCGCCTCTGATGGGATTCGAACCCGTGACCTCCCAGCCAGTAGTCCGCGATGCTAACCACTACGCCACAGTGGGATTTTTGACATTTCCCAGGAGCACCCATGCAGTAGTAATAGTAGTAGTAGTAGCTAAGTAGTAGTGATAAGGCTAGACGTGGGCCTCACAGCCTTTAACCCTTTCACCGCCAATGTCGCATTTATGCACCACAATGGTTTAACACCCATGTCACTAAAAGGCATCCAATTCGGACCTGTTATCCGAACACCCTATTTTCTTAATTTTGGGAGGTAAGGATAGGCCTAATGTTATGCATGTCACAGAGGAATCCCAAATATTTTGCAGATATTTTTTTCTCTCTACCCAGTTAAGTTTAATGGTATTTTTGGGGCTGAAAATGGCTGGCGGCAAAAGGGTTAATAATAATAATAATAATAGGGGTACAGACAAACCCCTATTTTACGACCCTCTGTTAAGCGACCACCTCTCATTTGAGACCGGATTTGTTGGCACGGATTTGTTGGCACGGATGCATTTTACTATGTAAACGACCTCTCTTAAACGACTTCCTCTAAAACGCGACTTACGACCGCCATTTTGTTGGTTTTTACGACCGTTGTTGTCGTCTGCATAGACTTCGAGCAAAGGCAAACAACCACGGTCAAGGGCCTGAAAGCGGAGTCGCTTCCCTTGTTGTAGAAAAGATGGCGGAAAGCGTAGGAAAAGCACGAAAACCACTGACTTTGAAAAAGAAAACCACTGGACTTTGGATGAGAGTGGAGAGTATTAACAGAAGTCGGCGAAGTGAAACTGTAATACATCGATTGCACAATCCTATGGAGTTGGAAAGACCCAAATCCAGTTTTAATATGTCATTGTATGTGTGCATGAAGAAGAGAGTATGAACTGTGCTGAACTTTTTCTTTCTACGGCTGCCAGTGAAAACCTCCGTCATACACCCCTCCAATTTACGACCGATTTTTCCGGACATTTTGGAAGTCTTAAAATAGAGGTTTGTCTGTACTTATATAGCGCCCTTCTAGGTAAAACCTACTCAGGGCACTTTACAAATTAAACTTCACTAAACCACCATTCACACATCGAATATAATACAGCTAACAAACCAGCCTGCATCACTCACTCACGCTCACACATGCACAAGCGTGCATGCGCGCAAGCATGATGCACTCATACGCATTCACACACAGACACACACAGAGACAGACCCACACACACAGAAGCGCGCACACACATACGCATGCGCCCTTCTGTGCTCTTTCTCGTTAGTGACTTTGATTCGTTTCAGGGTGTCCGTCTCAGTCAGCCACACAGACAATAGGATGAAAGAGAGTGGTAAAAAGCCTTCCTACCTAAAAAAAAAAGTTTAAATAAAAAGGGGGGGAAAACAAGAAGAAAAGGAAAGAGGAGGAAAGGAAGGAAAAAAAAGAAAGGGTTAAAAATGAAGGCGGAAGTGGTGATGGGTTGCAGGATGATGAGTGAGAAAGATAGCGGAGAGCGGATGAATCCTGGAGTCTTTAAGCCAGGGAACGACAACAACAACAACAACAGCATTTCTATGTTGCAGGTACGATGTTGAGCTGTACCAGCGCATAGAGCACCTGATTGGCCAGGAGCTGCCCCTGTACCCCACGGTGAAAGACGAGGTCATGCAGTTCCAGGAACGCGTGTCAGAGGCGCAGCGCATCGCCAGGCTGGTAAGGGAAGAATCATTGTTGGTTAGGTTAGGTACATTATAGTCACAGAGGCGTCTCTGTGAAATTTGGGTTGCGCCACCCTTTTTTCTTTTTTTTTTGCATGCGATTTTTGTGTGAATGATGAGGAAGGAAAGGGGTGGGGTGGGGTAAATTTTGACCAAATGACAACTTTTTCGTTGCCACTGGGTTTAACGTGTGCTAGAAAATCGACGCCTTTGATCAGAGAAAAATATTTACGTGTCGTTTCTATCTTCTAGTTTATGACGGTGCATTTTTCCCTGTTGCCGTTTTTGCAGGAACAGAGCGAAGCCGAGCACAAAAGGAAGCGAAAGAGAGGCGACGACGATGATGAAGAAGATAATGAAGGCAACCACATCAGGAAAAAGTTTGCCGGCGGCAACAACAACCGCAACCACAACCCCAACAAGAACAACAAGAACAAGACAAATAGGGGGAGACGTTGAGGAGTGAATCTGTGTGTGTGTCTGAAGGCACATTCCGTGTCAATGAAACGTTTGGCAGCGAAAAGAAGATAAGGGGAGAACCGCTGAACTGTGCGTTTGACAGATACAAGATTTGCATTATGATTACCGTAATTTTCGGACTATAACTAGTATAAGGCGATATTTTTTTCTCCAATTTCGACCTATGTGCCTAATAAACGAGGGCGCCCTATTAGTGAACAAAATCATGAGAAGAGAGGCAATGATTGCCTACTCAGTGCAGTCTACTGTGAGTCACAACATCGAAAGTGGTAAAGAGTCGCCGATACGACGAATACTCACGTTAAAATGCTTCAAAATCCCTATTATCATCCGAGATACCATCCAACAGATGCCATAACCCTTCATTGGATGTAAAAAGCATCGTTGTAGAGCTTAAAATGCCATAATTCTACCAGTTTTCGCGAAGAAAAGTCCAAACACAACAACCGGAAGTCGCAAAAACGGAAGTTCGATTATTTGAGAAGGGAGCCAACTCCCGTTTATGACAGCAGTAATGGCGGTCGGTAAGCGTCTACAGGACGTGTACGGGCTTCAAACTCCGACTTTCTTTTGCCTTATAAACGAGGGCACCTTTTACTTTAATTTTTTCAGATTTTTCTTGAAAATTGCCCTATTCGCTTTATACACAGCAGCGCGATCCGAAAAATACGGTATATTATCATTACATCAATGCAACTGTAAATGAGAAGAAGAAAAACCCAGGTTCCACATCAATAAAAAGTTTGCTACAAGAAAAAAAAAGGAGAAATATTGAACAATGTATTTGACAAATGCAGAATTGCATTAAGATTATCTAACTATGCTCGAAGAAAAAGTAGGTACTGCATCAATAAAACGTTCGCGTAGAAGAAGAGCCAAAGGAAGAATGCTCAACAAAGCATTTGTGTGTGTGTGTGTGCATGTTTGACATACACACTATGTGTTTGGACAGACATGAGAGTAAATAATGTTAGTAATGTGCAGTGGTTATGGGAAGAAGAAAAAAAGAGAAAATATTAAAATCTGAAGAAAAAAAGAAAAAGCAATACTTCTAGTTGAAGCATATTTATTGGTAGGTATATATTCCTCATGTTGTCGAAAATGTTCAAATTGCTAGTCAAAATTTTAAATCTGATTCAGGCACATTTATTTTTTACTGTTTCGTTTTCCGCACGCACACACTTTTCCAACATGTGAAGTCAGTTTAAATAGTTTTCATTGATTATGTAATATTTTCACTAGGTTTTGTATGCTTATGTAACTTTTTGAAAGAAAGTTTCTCAAACTGGTTCTTTTGAGAAAAATGATGCGCAATTTTCACCTTTTAGTTTTCTGTGGTGTGGTATAACTTTTTTATTATATATATAAAATAACTTCATTCAAAATTAGCGAAGATACGAGCAATCTATTTGTTTTCTGCCTAGCAATCGGGGATCGTAAGAGGTCATCGCCGTATTTACTGCGTAGCAAGTATAATTTTTAGTTAAAAAAGCAAAGTCTGTCATATTTGGTTTACAGATGCACTGCGTTTCCTAGGGTGGAGAAAATAAGGATGAAAGTGAAAAGAATTGGCAACTTATCTAGGGTGTGTTTAGTACACACACAAGTGAAATGATGGATGCTTGTGGTGAATAAAAGGGCTTGCAAGAATGAAGAATGCACTTTTGTGTTTTGGACTTTTGGTTTGAAGTATGTGTGATTGTGTATTTGTTTGCTAGCCAGTCGTATCCGCTTAAGATTTTCTCCATCCGAAGACGGATATGCTGGGCCTAACTATTTCTTAGTTAGGCGCATAATGCTCCCCATGGGGATACCAAGGGAGTCTTTCGTAAAAATAGTTCCCCCACCTTCTGGAAGTTTTGTGCTTGTAACTTCCTCTAATCTGCCACTCTCTTTGAGTTTGACTCTGCCTTTTCCATTTGTTTTCCATTGTCTACTATCTTTCTGATTTATTGGCCCATTCTCCTGCCTTTAAAAAAAAAATCTTCCAAATAATTTTTCTCCTTTGAGCTCCTCCGAAATCGGAATGTGTCGGCTGTATGCAGCTGAGAGACCAGTGAAAACTGAAAACCTGAAGCGCATTGAGCTTTAAGGTAATGCGCTATGTAAGTTTCCTAAATAAATAAATAAAACCGGACACATACATACTTTACCCATTATGGGGCCATATGGCCTGGGAACGCAGAAGAAGAAGGCACATAATGGCAGCATGATGCATCTGCGCTCACAATTGACAGGAAACTGAGCCGATCGATGAAGAAGAGGAAGTATCGGATTATCTCCAGACAGCACTAAGCAGAGAAGGGAACAGGTTTATTATTTTTTAGAATGCTAAGCCAAAAAATAGTTTACAGTGGAGATGCCATGCCAAGGATACATCTCCACTATCTGGGTCCAGAGAACTTCAGGACACAACATTTAAGAGTTGGGCCTGGGGAAGGTCCCCAAAGGCCAACAAATCCCCTTGGCTGCAGCACTAATAATAATAATTTCTATAGCGTCTAATCTCCATGGCAGGCGCTTCACAAAAATAATATATATTACATTGTTAAAACAAAAATGACAACACATGCATGCACGCACACACTCGCACTCATTCCCACGCTAACACAAAAAGACACACACATGGGCGCGAGCGCACGAAGTGTGCAGACGCACCACCAAAAATTAAATGAACGTTCTGCACACATCGCGCACGCACGCACACACACACACACACACATTTACATAGCCTGACACACTAAGCGTTTCATGCACTGGATGCAGAGAGGGACAGAATGGGTGGGGGTGGGAGCTTTAGGAGCGTTTGAATAGGACAGTTTTTGTGGCAGTCTTGAAGGCGAATGCCTAACACTCGCAGGAAGGCTGTTCCACACAGTTGGTCCCTGAAAGGAAAACACTCACTGACCAAACGATTTTGTTCTAGCAGATGAAAGACGAGTGTCCGTAGATGAGCGAAGTTGATGGGAAGGGGTGTAGATGGGGAGGGGAGGATGTCTGAAATATATTGCGGTCCAGTACTACTACTAGAGACAGAAGAGAAACAGATTGAAGCCAGCTTGTAGTCAATACGACTCTGAACCGGGAGCCAGTGGAGGGAATGTAACAGGGGAGTAACATGCTGACGTCTAGATGTCCTGCAAGCAAGTCTGGCAAATGCCTTCTGGTTTGAAAATCATTGTCATTAATTTACGGAAGACAAAGCTCAAGGAAAAAACAACGGATTGCCTATAATTCTGCAAGTTTGAGCCGACCGCTTCCAAAACGAGGCTTGACGAAAGTAACAAACAGCCCCAGAATTAGGCAATCATGTAAATTTGTGATTAGCCCCCACCCCCACCCCCTTCAACATAATATTGGAATTGTTATATTATTTTGTACATATTAAATTTGGAGATAACTAACATATTAATGAAATTTGGAGAAACCGAAAATGTTAATCTTTGCATTAGACTGTTTTAGTTATAGTTCTCAATTTTTGTTTGTCCAAGTTATGCTATTTATAATAGACAGATAAACAAACAAAACAGACAGACAGCTACAGAGTAATCTTAGCCTGAGACGCACACACACACACCAGGGGCGGATCACATCACTTCAAAGGGAGGGGGGGGGGGTCCAAAAATGGTTATCAGGCATGGTATTCTGGGGGAAAAATTGTTGTAAAGGAAGATATCAAAGGCGCGAAGCACCTAGTTTGCTAGGGGATCCAGAGCGGGGGGTGGCCCCCCGGAAAAAAATGTCCCCAAAGAACTCAAATGGTGCAATTTGTTGCCATTTGAGCTTAAAAAACACCCCCAAAAAACCCACTAAATCCTTTTAAGAATTCTCCCTGTTTAGCCAGGGGAGGTGTGTTGGGCGGGATGTCCGGAAACCCAGACCCCCCCTCAGATCTGCCCCTGCCCACACACAGGGGTCATCCCATTTTTGCCCTGTCCCATTCTTTTTTTAAATTTTATCTTCTCTTCTTCCTACTGGGGAAGTATATCCTGCCTCACGCCCAAAGTCTTCATTTAGACTGCAAGTGCAACGGGCGCACAGGATGCATGCTATGTGAGTTCATAATACTACTACTACTGAACATTTATATAGCGCTTTACTCTCCCTTTGCAGGGAGCTCAAAGCGCTTTACATGGACAATAAAACACAAATAAGTTAACATTATACACATAGGCCTAAGACTCGCTGCAATCAAATCAAATATACATAAAATAATATTATTCATGTCATCCATTCCACTGGCACAACATGGCCTACTCCTACCGATTAGTGGAATGGGCTTTAACGTGTGCGCAAGATCTTTGTGCATGCGTTCGCGCACGGGACCTCGGTTTTAAAGGACTTTTCCCCCAAGTGACGTCATGTACCCATTTACACCTGGGTGGAGTGAGGAAAATAGGAGTAAAGTGCCTTTCCTAACGACACCACTGCGACCCGAGCTGGATTTGAACCCGCACACTCGCAGACCTGACGGATTATGAGCCAGCGACTCAACCAACTGAGCTACAGCGTCTCCTATGTGTCCCCGTCTCTGTGTGTCCCCATCTCTATGTGAACCCATCTCTTGTCCCATATCTGTTATATGTCCCTGTCTCTATGTGCCAATGTCACGTGTTCTCTATGTGTCAATGTCTATATGTTCGTCTCTACGTCTCCCCGTCTCTATATGTCCCCATCATTGTGTCCTTGTCTCTATGTGTCCCTGTGTCTATAATTATGTTCCAGTCTGTATGTGTCCCCATCTCTGTGTGTCAATGTCTATATGTTACTATCTATGTGTTCTCCATGTGTCCCACCTCTATGTATCAATGCTTCTATATGTGTATCTATGCGTCTCCCCATCTCTATGTGTCCCGCTCCCCCCCCCCCACCTTTATGTGTCCCCATCTCTATATGTCCCATATCTGTGTGTGTCCCCGTGTCTCTGTTCTCATCTCTAGTGTGTCAATGTCTATATGTTAATCTCTATGTGCTCTCCATGTGTCCCATCTATGTGTCCCTATACCTATGTGTCCCCATCATTGTCTATGTGGTGTAGTCCCTGTGTCTATATGTTCCCGTCTGTATGTGACCCCATCTCTGTGTGTCCCTGTGTTTCTGTACCTATGTGTCCCCGTGTCTATGTGAACCCATCATTGTGTTCCCCGCCTCTATGTGTTTCTGTCCCCGTCTCTATGTGTCCCAGTGTCTATGTGTCCCCGTGTCTATGTGAACCCATCATTGCGTTCCCCGCCTCTATGTGTCCCCGTGTCTATGTGAACCCATCATTGCGTTCCCCGCCTCTATGTGTCCCCGTCGCTATGTGTTCCCGTGTCTATGTGAACCAATCATTGTGTTCCCCGCCTTTATGCTTCCCCGTCTCTATGTGTCCCCGTCTCTATGTGTCCCCATGTCTATGTGAACCAATCATTGTGTTCCCCGCCTTTATGCTTCCCCGTCTCTATGTGTCCCCGTCGCTATGTGTCCCCGTGTCTATGTGAACCAATGATTGTGTTCCCCGCCTTTATGCTTCCCCGTCTCTATGCGGTGTCCCCGTCTCTATGTGTCCCTGTGTTTCTGTCCCCGTCTCTATTTCCCCCGACTCAGTCTTTGTATCCACATCATGATCATTGTGTCCCCCGCCTCTATGTGTCCCCCGGTGTCTCTATGTGTCCCTTCTCTATCTGTTTCCCATCTCTATATTATGTCCCCTTTGTATCCACGTCATGATCATTGTGTCCCCCGCATCTATGTGGCCCCCGGTGTCTCTATGTGTCCCTTCTCTATGTGTCCCTTCTCTATCTGTTTCCCATCTCTATATTATGTCCCCTTTGTATCCACGTCATAGTGTCTCCTGTCGCTATGTGTCCCCCATCTCTTCAGGTAGAAACTGGACACGTGGAGTAGTGGACGCGGCATAAAGACGGGGACTGTCAGTTGTTGCTCCCTGGCTTAAAGACTCCATGGATCATCCCAACAGCCGAAGCAATTGAACACTATGGTACAAACGAAATGCACCAACTAAGATGAGAACATTACTAATTTATGGTGACCGTTTTTTGATCACCCCTCCACGTGAGCAGCCACACTCTGGACTTTGGAGGATAGACGGGGGATATGTAAAGATGAAGACACAACTGGGGCACATGGATCGAGACAGGGGAGACCAGACACATAGAAAAGGGGACACATGGAGTTGGGGACACGTGACAGCCCAGTCAGCACATGTACACCTACATTGGTCTGATATTGGTACCATATATGCTACTATTTTGGCCCGTTATAGGCTCCAATATTGGTACTATATCGATTTTGCACCATACAAACCTATGTAGCCAATATGGGAAATAAGCAGTGATGGAGAGATGGGGACACATAGATCAGATGGGGACACAATGATGGGGACACATAGAAACGGAGATATACACAGAGATGGGGACACATAGATCAGATGGGGACACATAGAAACGGAGATATACACAGTGATGGGGACACATAGAGATGGGGACACATAGATCAGACGGGGACACATAGAGACGGAGATACAGTGATGGGGTCACAAAGAGAAGGGGACACATGGATCAGATGGGGACACATTGATGGGGACACATAGAGACGGAGATACACTGGCAGTGATGGGGTCACAAAGAGATGGGGACACATAGATCAGATGGGGACACAATGATAGGGACACATAGAAACGGATATATACACAGTGATGGGGACACATAGAGATGGGGACACATAGATCAGATGGGGACACAATGATAGGGACACATAGAAACGGATATATACACAGTGATGGGGACACATAGAGATGGGGACACATAGATCAGATGGGGACACAATGATAGGGACACATAGAGACGGAGATATACACAGTGATGGGGACACATAGAGATGGGGACACATAGATCAGATGGGGACACAATGATAGGGACACATAGAGACGGAGATATACACAGTGATGGGGACACATAGATCAGATGGGGACACAATGATAGGGACACATAGAAACGGATATATACACAGTGATGGGGACACATAGAGATGGGGACACATAGATCAGATGGGGACACAATGATAGGGACATATAGAAACGGAGATATACACAGTGATGGGGACACATAGATCAGATGGGGACACATAGAAACGGAGATATACACAGTGATGGGGACGCAAAGAGATGGGGACACATAGATCAGATGGGGACACATAGATCAGATGGGGACACAATGATAGGGACATATAGAAACGGAGATATACACAGTGATGGGGACACAAAGAGATGGGGACACATAGATCAGATGGGGACACAATGATAGGGACATATAGAAACGGAGATATACACAGTGATGGGGACACATAGATCAGATGGGGACACAATGAAACGGAGATATACACAGAGATGGGGACGCAAAGAGATGGGGACACATAGATCAGATGTGGACACAATGATAGGGACATATAGAAACGGAGATATACACAGTGATGGGGACACAAAGAGATGTGGACACATAGATCAGATGGGGACACAATGATAGGGACACATAGAAACGGAGATATACACAGTGATGGTCCACATAGAGATGGGGACACATAGATCAGATGGGGACACATAGAGATGGGGACACATAGATCAGATGGGGACACATAGAGATGGGGACACATAGATCAGATGGGGACACATAGAGATGGGGACACATAGATCAGATGGGGACACATAGAGATGGGGACACCGTGATAGAAATAGACACATAGAGATGGAGAGACATTGGGACGGGGACACATTGAGACAGGGACACATTGAGACCGGTCACATAGAGAAGGCTGGGGACACATATAGTGATCGACTGGGACACATAGAGACAGGGACACATTGAGACCGGTCACATAGAGAAGGCTGGGGACACATATAGTGATCGATGGGGACACATAGAGACAGGGACACATTGAGACCGGTCACATAGAGAAGGCTGGGGACACGTATAGTGATCGACTGGGACACATAGAGACAGGGATACATTGAGACCGGTCACATAGAGACAGGGACACATTGAGACCGGTCACATAGAGAAGGCTGGGGTCACATATAGTGATCGACTGGGACACATTGAGACAGGGACACATTGAGACAGGGATACATTAATTGAGACCGGTCACATAGAGAAGGCTGGGGACACATATAGTGATCGACTGGGACACATAGAGACAGGGATACATTGAGACCGGTCACATAGAGAAGACTGGGGACACATATAGTGATCGACTGGGACACATAGAGACAGGGACACATTGAGACCGGTCACATAGAGAAGGCTGGGGACACATATAGTGATCGACTGGGACACATAGAGACAGGGACACATTGAGACCGGTCACATAGAGAAGGCTGGGGACACGTATAGTGATCGACTGGGACACATAGAGACAGGGACACATTGAGACGGGGTCACATAGAGAAGGCTGGGGACACATATAGTGAATGGGACACATAGAGACAGGGACACATTGAGACCGGTGACATAGAGAAGGCTGGGGACACATATCGTGATCGACTGGGACACATTGAGACAGGGACACATTGAGACCGGTCACATAGAGAAGGCTGGGGACACGTATAGTGATCGACTGGGACACATAGAGACAGGGACACATAGAGACAGGGATACATTGAGACCGGTCACATAGAGAAGGCTGGGGACACATATAGTGATCGACTGGGACACATAGAGACAGGGACACATTGAGACCGGTCACATAGAGAAGGCTGGGGACACATATAGTGATCGACTGGGACACATAGAGACAGGGACACATTGAGACCGGTCACATAGAGAAGGCTGGGGACACATATAGTGATCGACTGGGACACATAGAGACAGGGATACATTGAGACCGGTCACATAGAGAAGGCTGGGGACACGTATAGTGATCGACTGGGACACATAGAGACAGGGACACATTGAGACCGGTGACATAGAGAAGGCTGGGGACACATATAGTGATCGACTGGGACACATAGAGACAGGGATACATTGAGACCGGTCACATAGAGAAGGCTGGGGACACGTATAGTGATCGACTGGGACACATAGAGACAGGGACACATTGAGACCGGTCACATAGAGAAGGCTGGGGACACGTATAGTGATCGACTGGGACACATAGAGACCGGTGACATAGAGAAGGCTGGGGACACATATAGTGATCGACTGGGACACATTGAGACAGGGATACATTGAGACCGGGTCACATAGAGACAGGGACACATTGAGACCGGTCACATAGAGAAGGCTGGGGTCACATATAGTGATCGACTGGGACACATTGAGACAGGGACACATTGAGACAGGGATACATTAATTGAGACCGGTCACATAGAGAAGGCTGGGGACACATATAGTGATCGACTGGGACACATAGAGACAGGGATACATTGAGACCGGTCACATAGAAAAGACTGGGGACACATATAGTGATCGACTGGGACACATAGAGACAGGGACACATTGAGACCGGTCACATAGAGAAGGCTGGGGACACATATAGTGATCGACTGGGACACATAGAGACAGGGACACATTGAGACCGGTCACATAGAGAAGGCTGGGGACACGTATAGTGATGGGACACATAGAGACAGGGACACATTGAGACCGGGTCACATAGAGAAGGCTGGGGACACATATAGTGAATGGGACACATAGAGACAGGGACACATTGAGACAGGGACACATTGAGACCGGTGACATAGAGAAGGCTGGGGACACGTATAGTGATCGACTGGGACACATAGAGACAGGGACACATTGAGACCGGTGACATAGAGAAGGCTGGGGACACATATCGTGATCGACTGGGACACATTGAGACAGGGACACATTGAGACCGGTCACATAGAGAAGGCTGGGGACACGTATTGTGATCGACTGGGACACATAGAGACAGGGACACATAGAGACAGGGACACATTGAGACCGGTCACATAGAGAAGGCTGGGGACACATATAGTGATCGACTGGGACACATAGAGACAGGGATACATTGAGACCGGTCACATAGAGAAGGCTGGGGACACGTATAGTGATCGACTGGGACACATAGAGACAGGGACACATTGAGACCGGTCACATAGAGAAGGCTGGGGACACGTATAGTGATCGACTGGGACACATAGAGACAGGGATACATTGAGACCGGTCACATAGAGAAGGCTGGGGACACGTATAGTGATCGACTGGGACACATAGAGACAGGGACACATTGAGACCGGTCACATAGAGAAGGCTGGGGACACGTATAGTGATCGACTGGGACACATAGAGACCGGTGACATAGAGAAGGCTGGGGACACATATAGTGATCGACTGGGACACATTGAGACAGGGACACATAGAGACAGGGATACATAGAGACCGGTCACATAGAGACCGGTCACATAGAGAAGGCTGGGGACACATATAGTGATCGACTGGGACACATAGAGACAGGGACACATTGAGACCGGTCACATAGAGAAGGCTGCGGGGACACGTATAGTGATCGACTGGGACACATAGAGACAGGGACACATTGAGACCGGTGACATAGAGAAGGCTGGGGACATATAGTGATCGACTGGGACACATAGAGACAGGGACACATTGAGACTGGTCACATAGAGAAGGCTGGGGACACATTGAGACAGGGACACATAGAGACAGGGACACATTGAGACCGGTTCACATAGAGAAGGCTGGGGACACATATAGTGAATGGGACACATAGAGACAGGGACACATTGAGATGGGGAAACATATAGAGACAGGACACATGGTGGACACATGGAAACGGGGACACAATAATAGGGACATTTAGAGATGGGGACACATAGAGGACATATCTTCCTCTTCTCTTCATTAGTCATAACTAAGTTTCTTTATTGTCAACTGACTGGCATTGTACAATTAACGCACATGGAAACTTGTCTTCCACCGTGTAAAATAAAAATATTAAATAAAAGTATGAAACATAAATTTACATTAACAAATATGTAACTCTCACACCACACCCAATCATCCATCATCTCTGCTCATTCATCATGCAACCCCCCACCACTTCCGCCTTCATTTTTTAATCCTTTCTTTTCTTTTTTCCTTCCTTTCCTCCTTGTTCCCTTTTTACCCATTTTACCCCCCGCCCACCGGTCAGTATGTTGAACATTGTTGAACATTCAGGCTCCTTTGGAAAAAACAGCAACTGAAAAATATAGAGACGGGGTCACATATATAGAGGTAGAGGACACATAGAGATGGGGGACATGTACAGATCGGGGACACTTAGAGGAGGGCATTTTAGAGATGGGGTCACATAGAGATGGTGACACATAGAGACGGGTGACACATAGAGAAGGGCATATAGAGAAGGGGTCACATAGAGATGGGTACACATAGAGACAAGAGACATAGAGGCAACATCGGGATGTAGGCCTTTAGGCCTACACACAAATCGACCTTTGAGAGCAAAGTCCAATTATTTGTGGTCGTGTTGCTTCACCACAATGAACACTCCCTTGACCCGGAAGTTGTTGGCGGGTTGTTGAACTTGTTGTTAGCCTACCACAACACTTCATCCGTAAATTTAGACCCACGTTTAAATCTCCTGTTACCACCTTTCGTGGACTTTGATCTCCCGGCGAATTATCGCTGCATACACCGATGCCTCGTAGCGACACGCAGTTCAAGCTTGCTAGACGACTGAGTGCGAGCGTTCGAAGTGCGGGTGATATTTTCACGAGCAAAATGTGGCAGAAAGCGGCGATTTTCCTCGCTTTAGGCGTGGCATTGAAGCTGTTTTTTCAAACAGGGGTGTTGCTGACGCTCACGACGGTGTTTGTCGTTTATTTGGTGACCGGAGGGTGGAGGTTTGCTTATGTGGTGATCAAGACACTGCCACGAGATGCAAGGTGAAGTGTTGTTACTTAGTGTAGCATCAACCAATAATTTGTGGAAAGTGAAAAAAAAAAAAAAAAAATTGTGCCAAATGGTTGCTTGTGATGTGTAGTTGTGGATACAAGTTTAATTTTGATTTTAGAGTCATTCTTGCATTTTTTATGACCTTTTGAAAAAAATCAATAAGGACGTTCTTTTAATGTATTTTTTCAAAAAACACGTCAACCCGCGGGCAGACAACAAATGCAAAATTATCCATGCAAATTTGGAGCAATGTGTGACTTAACCTATTCTTTGAACTAATTAACTTTTTATTTCAATCAGCTATGTTACTTAAAAAATAAAACAAATTTACTTCAAAATGTTCATTAAAATAGTCAAGGGAGATAATAAGGGGAAAAAACATTTGTCTTCACCACTTGAAGACTGCCTTTTGAGAGTTGTTAGTTAATAAATAGCCTTTCCAACTGCATAGATCTATTTGTCCTGTACACACATACAGTGATAGTGATACACACACACACAGTGACATACAGTGATACACACACACACAAATAAAAAGCCATTGACATTGCAAGCAAACAAACAAACAAAAAGCCCACTTGAACAACATAATAAGTAGATGTGTGTTTCACGAACATCTCTTAAACTCTTTACTTGTGTATCCCTAAACTCAAAACTGTACAGGGCCTCATAAAATCAAAAACAACACAGAGCAGGACTGTGGGACAGGCCCAGGGCCACTCCCGCCAGTTATGTTAATATTTTGCGCCATGATTCCCTTGATGATTTGACCAGTATAGCGCAATAAAAACGTTCAAGAGCCATGAATAATGTTTTGTGAATGGTACAGAGTCAATATAAATCTAAAGAAAACTAATACAAATCGATAAAAACCTGTCTGGCTCATGATTTTGTGTCAGAAGTTTCAGTAAACATGTTTACCGGAAGTGCGCGAAAGACGTCTTTTAAGCGCAAAATTATGGGGTCAGATATGTCAATTTGTTTTGTCTATTTACCAAAATGAACAATTTTCTACATGACCTGCTCAATTTGTTTGAATGTTTTAAGGTTAAAATCATTAAATTCAACCTAAACTATACTAAAAATCAGTATCTTGACCGGGAGACTTATTCATAAATTAGAAAAAAACAAAACTGACGAACTAAACATTCAAGACAAAATGGCACCTGCATCAGGCCTCACTAATTTTAGGAATCTCCGACAATTTGATGTGTCCTCGATCTTCATTGGTCACTTTTTTACCACCCGGGTCGTCAGTAAGCTCTCAATGTTTGCAGGAAAATGATAGGTGGAGCGCCCAATTTCTCTGACGAAACTAAGGATAACTCTTTTCTATTCCAAGGGACATAACTCTTGTGGTTGGTCCTCGCTACTTAGTGATTAATTGCTCTGTCGTGTTCTTGTCAAAACTTCTTCTTAGGATTATAGTCTACTCAGGTCAGGTCAGGTAGATTAAGACGACTAGGCCTCGCGGCCTCTCAAGCGTCTTTTCTTTTTTTTTCTTTTCCTTTTTTGGGGGGTTGGCACTGTGGCGTGCAAATCTGTCGCTCGTGCAAATCTGTAGCTCGCTACCTATGAGAGTGTGTATTTCAACTATTTGCGGCATTTTGCGACAGTCACATTGAGCATGAACCACAAATTTCACTTTTTCCGTAGGGTTAAGGTTAGGGTTAGGGTTAGTTAGGGTTAGGGTTAGGTAAATGGTTCAAGTACGGAAAAAGTGAAATTTGTGAATGTCGCAAATACACACTCTCATAGTAGCGAGCGACAGATTTGCATGCGACAGGCACAGCTGTGACGGTTTTGGTAGACTATTAGTCATACTGGTATTTTAATTTACTAAGGTTTGGGTCTTTGTCCAGGAGGTTTTTGAATTTGTTAGTATCAGGTGCAAGTTTTGTCTGAGCAGGAAGGGCGTTCCAATAGTTAATCACTCTGTTACTGAAAAAGTGTCTCCTGATGTTAGTTCTACTAGACTACTATACTGTGTTAGTATTTTTAATTCATGATTTCTAGTCTTTGAAAAATTTGAAATCTGAAACAAACTTTTGTTAGTATTGTCAGGACCATTAAGAATTTTATATACATTAATTAGGTCACCACGAATTCTTCTGTATTTCAAGGATGGTAGATCAAGTTTGTGTAGCCTTTCACTATAATCAAAATTTTAAGAACTTTTATTAATTTAGTAGCTCTCCTCTGTACACGATCAATTGAAACTGATTGTCGTTTAAGATAATATGGATTCCAAATTTGGTTCCCATACTCCAGATGTGGTCTAACCAAACTTTTATATAAGTTAATGAACACATTATTATTTAGTCCTGTAAAAGTTCTCCTAATTAACCCTAACATTCTATTAGCTTTGTTTACAGCTGTTGTAATATGTCTTAGACTCTATCCAATTTCAATTTAGAATCAAATATAACTCCCAAGTCTTTTTCTTCTACACAAGTATCTAATACATGTTTATCTGTGCCATGAGATATTTCATATTCTCTTAGTGGATTATTCAACCCTAAATGCATTATTTTACACTTATTTGCATTAAAATATAGTTTCCATTTTTCTGACCAGTCAATAGAATAAGTTTGTTTATATCATTCTGTAACACATCTGATTTACCAGAAGAATTATAAATTTTAGTATCATCAGCGAACACTTTGCATACGCTTTGTACTTGATCTGGCAAGTCATTGATAAAAATCGTCAATAAAATTGAGCCTAAAATGCTTCCTTGTGGTATACCACTCAGTATGTCAGTATTTGATGATAGTTTATTTCCAACCCGTACTTTCTGTTTTCTGCCTGTCAAAAAATTCTTGGCCCATGATAAAATGTTGCCCGTTATGCCATATAATCTTAATTTCAACAAGAGTCTTTGGTGAGGGACGGAATCAAAGGCCTTTCGGAAATCTAAGTATACTATGTCGAAGGCTTCTTTATCTTCTATGAGTTTACTAAAATTATCCATAACCTCAACTAGTTGTGTCATACAAGAACGTCCGCTTCTAAAACCATGCTGGCAATCTGAATATAATTTAAAATCTGTCATATGTTTCACTATAGAGTCCCTGACAAATTGCTCTAACAATTTGCACACTATGCACGTCAAGCTGACTGGTCTATAATTTCCTGGGTCAGTTTTAGTTCCCTTATTTATATATAGCTGTTACTTATAGCTGTTACTCCTCCTCCTTCTTCTTCGCCATCAACGATTGCGCTTTCTGCGTACGTAGAGGGGTTCCAATTAAACAGATGACTTATGTAGAAGACTTGCTGCCCAGATGATCATCTCAATAACAGCTTTAAAAAGCAGCTCGACCAATTACACATGACATAATGTTCATACGATGATTAATTCATCGCAAAAACCTGAGTGTACGATATACCTATCACTGTATCAGTGTATGTCAAAATAAAACCAAAAAGTGAAAAGCCTAATGGCTATATTAATATTTTGTCCCTATTTCCTAATCCTAATCCTAATTAATAAGAGATTGGTAAGGAGGGGATGAGAATGGAGAGCATAATTTGAGGGAGGGGCCTGGACAGGGGGGGGGGGGGGATTGAGGTGACAGAACTGAGGACAAAGTAGTGAGGACAAAGTAGAGGTTGGGGGGGGGGGAGGGAGGTAGGGGCTTCAGGTCTGGGATTTAAATTCCTTACTGAGGCCGATGATATTGCCTCAGGTGGAAGGAGGCTCCACATTCATTCGCAGCCATGGGGAATAAAGAAAACTTCCTGTGATTTGTTTTACAGGCAGAAAGTAGGTAGGCTGCGGAGTGAGCCTTGTCGCATGAAAAAAGGTAGCTCGTAAAAATAAGTAGCTCGCTACTATGAGAGTCTGTATTTGCGACAACCACAAATTTCACTTTTTCTGTACTTTAACCATTTACCTAACCCTAACCCTAGAAAAAAGTGAAATTTGTCGTTCATGCTCAATGTCGCAAATACACACTGTCATAGGTAGCGAGCTACTTATTTTTACGAGCTACCTTTTTTCATGCGACAAGTCTGTCGTGATGGAGTATGAGGGGGGGACTGGCTGGTGTGGGGTGTTGATGGCCACCTCTCCATGGTGGAATTTAAAGAAGGTGGCCAGCCTAGCGGAGCGTCGCCTGTCCTTGAGTGGAGGCCACTGCAGCTGGGTCAACATGTTGTCCACGCTGGATGTTTGGCGGTGGAGATTTACCACCCATCGATCTGCACGGCGCTGAACCCTCTCAATCTTGCCAGCGTTTTTGGCTGTATGAGGGTCCCAGGCAGGGGCAGCATATTCAAGAGTAGGATGAACCACTTAAGGCTTTGTACACAGTTTCCTTGATGGTGATGGAGCCTATCTTCAAATTTCGTCGAAGGAAGCCTTAGGTCTTCCATCTTGTAGTGTTGTTTACGGCGTTGTTGATGTGGGTGTCCCATGACAGATCTTGTGATCTCCCGAAGTCAGAGTGTGGCTGCCCATGTGGCGGGGTAATCAGAAATGGTCATGTGCACACGTAATGTTCTCATCCCTAGCTCATACATTTATACCATAGTGTTCAAGTGCTTTGGCTGTTGGGATGATCCCTGGAGTCTTTTAGCCAGGGTATGTAAACAAACAAACAGATCATGGGAGATTGTGACACCCAGGAGGTACTTGACAGGAGGTACTTGACAGGAGGTACTTGACAGGAGGTACTTGACAGGAGGTACTTGACAGGAGGTACTTGACAGGAGGTACTTGACAGGAGGTACTTGACAGGAGGTACTTGACAGGAGGTACTTGACAGGAGGTACTTGACAGGAGGTACTTGACAGGAGGTACTTGACAGGAGGTACTTGACAGGAGGTACTTGACTTCTTGACTGCTATCTGTAGTCTCTGGCCTTGAAGTTGAAGTAAAGGTGATTTAAGTGTCACTTGAGGGGTCTTTTTCCTAGACACATGCATGGTTTGGCACTTTTCAACATAAACGTGTTTACTCTTGACAGTTAGTGAGTTACGGTCAAATCATCTTGATGATTTTGCATAATTTAGAAAACAAGCAAGTTCTGGTACTAACTTCACCGCCTCCCTCGTCCCCTCCCTCATCCTATACAAATTTGTTTTTACCCCCCCCCCCCCCCCCCCCCCAATGTAACTGATTGATGGTGAGTTTAGCGTTCTATTAGGCGTAGCCTCTTAAGCCAAGGACGGACCAATGTAATTCCCAGTCTTTTTTTATTATACCTCTGTCTCTGTCTGTTTATCTCTCTTTCTCTCTCTTTTTGGTGTGTGTTTGTGTCACTGTGTTTCACATGTGTACACATACTTTATGTGTATTGTTATTCCAACAGTTGTGTTCGTCCGTTCTTTAATTTAACCTCTATCCACCTTACAGTGATCTTAGACAAAACAATTATGTGTGCATGCATGTATATATGTGCCTGTGCCAGTGTGTGAGCATGCGCATGAATATCTGTATGATTGTGGTTAGGTTTCATTGTTATAGATCTCACCGAACCATTTTTTTTCGCAAACGGATTGCATCATTTTCAACCTTATTTTGTTGTTGTTTTCTTACTTTATTTTTTCGTCTTCATCTCTTTGTGTTAATCATAATCATTAACTTAATGTGTACAATGTATCAGTGCGATGTTTTTAGTTCAATTATTCACTACAGATCTCAGTAAAAAGAATATGGAACTGTGAAATTCAAAAAAACTCGTACTAGTCGTATCTCAATTTTGGTAGTTTTGAGAAAAATGAACAAAAGTTTTTAAAATTAACTGCGTTGGCCACAATTGATTAACTATGATGAATATGTTGTTCAAGACATTGCGAGTTTAGTCCTGCATTTTTGTTAAAATTAATTTAATTTTTTTTTTTTCATGATTGAAAAGAACGAAGATATGAGGTTTTTGTCCCTAACTAGATCTAAATTTGGGACTTACAATAGTAAGTTACATATTTTTCTTCTAGTTCTATTTCCAGAACCTCATAGCATTTACCCCAGATAGAAAGTCGTTAGAGATACGAGCTTTTGGTGTAAGGTGGCGGGAAAAATTAGAGAGCTTATCAAACTCAAAACCTTCCAAAATCAAGATATGAGGTTTTTGAATTTCATCGACGATATACCATTACCGGTAGTTTAGTCTTTATTTTGTTTGTTTGTTTGTTTGTTTGTTTGTTTGATGCTGTTCAGTTGTCATAGAAACCCATGATTCATGTTACAGAGCCTTGAAGGTTTTAATCAAACTGACGCTGAACGTGCGATCTCATACAAGGGCCAACACCACTGTCGCTCAGCTCTTTCAGGTGAGATAATGAGGGTTATTTCAAGTTAGGGTCAAGTGGCACTAGCAGACTTTTAGTAGTTTCTGTATCAGTGTAGGCTTGAATTAAATGTAGCAATTAAACTTGCAGGGAATTATATAGCTTTTAGAACCTAACGAGAGCAGCTATGACCCTATGTCTCTCTGTCTCTGTGTATATTTCCCTTTCTTTCTCTCTCTGTCTCTCTCTCTCTCTGTTAATGTGGCATATGTGTACAGTACTTGTGTGTGTGTGTGTGTGTGTGTGTGTGTGTGTGTGTGTGTGTGTGTGTGTGAGACAGAGAGAGAGAGAGAGAGAGAGAGAGAGAGAGAGAGAGAGAGAGAGAGAGCTCGACAGACAGACAGACACAGACACTTGCCCATCCCCCCACCCCCCCCCCCCCCCCCCCCACACACACACACACAGACACACACACACACACAGTCACACACACACACAGGCGCGCAGTAACACACACACGGAGACAAAGACACACAGTCACACACAGATTCACACACACACACACACACACACACACACACACACCTCACCTCTCTCTAGATACTAACCTTCCTCCACTCCTACCCCCACCTCCACCTCCTCCACCATACATACACTGAAAATCTCGGAAAGTATCAAAATTTTTTTTTTGAAACAGCCGGTTCTTGAGTTAAAAAATAGTTTTGCCATAAGAAAAAAAAAAGATTGGGACCAATCAGTTATCTTGTTTTGTTTGTTTGTTTGTAGTATGGTGGAATCTACCTATTACCCTATGATGACGGGAACACTCCCTCTAAGATGTGTGACCCCAAAAATGTTCACCAATTTTGTCCCCCTTCCAGGGCTCCCAATCATCCCGCAAAACAAGGGGTCCCAGGGACTCCTTCACTTACAGTATAGAGGGTCCTTGAGGTCGGATAGAGGGTCCCAGTGGCATTGCGAATGCTAAAAAATTTTTTTTTTTTAGTGCAATACCTGGGAACTCCAGCACATTCGTTTAGAGGGTCCTTTAGAATTTTAGTACTTCATAGACCTCCAAATGGGGTCCCTTCATATCCGGACTACTGTCACTACTGTGTCCACTTCCCCATAAAGAGGCCGAGCCCTCCCTCCCTGTTAAGACCCTTTTTGGGTTGATTTTTGAAGGTCTTTATAGGGAGGTTCCACTGCACGAGTTTGCTGCTTTCTACTGAATAATAATATAAATAATAATAATTTAATTCATTTTAAAAAAGTGACGCCTGTCCAGGCTCCAGGCGCCATTACAGACATAAAAACCAACAGGTTTAAGTAAGAAGAAAAAGGAGACATGTATACATGATACAAACAAGATTAAAACATAAAAATAACTTTGACATATAAGAACAAGATTTCATTAAAAAATGTAAAATTAAATACATGTGGGGAACATACCCCCAGCCACTCTACTCTCTCCCTCTCTGTGTCTTTCTCTCTCTCTCTGTCTCTCTCTCTCTCTCTCTCTCTCTCTCTCTCTCTCTCTCTCTCTCTCTCTCTCTCTCTCTCTCTCTCTCTCTCTCTCTCTCTCTCTCTCCCTCTCTATCATGCTGTCTCCTCCCCCCACTCCCCCTCACCCTTTCTTACACACACATACACACTGTTCAGAATAAGACATAACATTTTCAGCAGGTTGACGGTTGATATGCGTAAGATAAATCATGGTTAAAATAGGTATGGAATAACAAGGTCTTCATGCCTGATTTAAAAGCGTTAAACGTTTGTACATTGCGAAGGGCTGAAGGTATGAATTAAAACAGAGGTTCCGTTTAGACCGGCATATGCCGGTTTTTACCGATATTTTTTGGTCTAGTACCGATAAAAAATAATGTCATCGGTATCGCGTACCGGTACCTGAGACTTTCTTTCGAGCTGGTAAGGAAAGACCCTGCGTCACACACCTACGTCAGGTAGATGCGCGATAAAAGTTTTGCGTCATGCTTACGTAAATAGCAAGGTTGTGTTCCCGCTTGTGGCCTTCCCGCTCTCTGCTCTCCGGTTTCTTATCTGTATACCCCCCTCTGACGTCTTTCTGTCGTTCTGTTTGTCTGATGATGACGACAACATCACAAAAGTGACGTAACTTGGTCTTAAAAGGCAACATACAATGACGCATTACGATCGCATAGATCTATGTACAGATATTTTCTGCACAGCAAAGTTAGATTGCACCGGCTGTGTGATGGCCAGTACCGGGGAGGGAGGAATATTTTCCTGTTGCCGGTACTGTCCACCGAAACTTTTGGTAGGCTAGCGGAACCTCTGTAAAAACAGTAGGGCCAGGAAAAGAAAAAGAATGTTTGCCATAAGTCTCCAGGCAAACTCGCGGGATGACCAAATGATCGGCGTCTGCAGGGCTCCCAGGGACCCCCATGTGGGGGTCTATGAAGCACTAAAATTCTAAAGGACCCTCTAAAAGAATGTGCAGGGGGTCCCAGGGATGCGCTAGAAAAATTCTTTTTAGCATTCGCTATGCCACTGGGACCCTCTATCCCGCCTCTAGGACCCTCTATACTGTAAGTGAGGGAGTCCCTGTGACCCCTTGTTTTGTGTGACGATTGGGAATGGGAGCCCTGGTCTGAGGAACGGAGAGGTCTCGATGGCTTGTATGGTTTGTATATATATCTCTTTTCCTTCCTCATCAGGAGCAAGTCAAGAAGCACCCCGACAAGCCATGCTTCCTGTTCGAGGACCGCACCTGGACGTTCCAGCAAACGGAGGAGCAGACGAACCGGGTGGCCAACTTCTTCTACGAGGCCGGGTACCGCAAAGGGGACACCGTCACCCTCTTCATGGAAAACCGGCCCGACTTCGTCTGCTTCTGGCTGGGCCTGTCAAAGATCGGCGTCGTCAGCGCGCTCATCAACTTCAACCTGCGGCTCAAACCGCTGGCTCACTGCGTAAACGCTGCGGAAGCCAAGGCGTTGATTTTCGGCGGAGAGATGTCTGAGGGTTAGTGGAGAGGAATTTGATTGACTCATTCGCATCACAACGATTTTGAATCATTAAAAAAACTAACAAACATGGATGCAACCTTGCATGGGATACGAGGCGGCGCCTGTTTTTCAAAATTTTGACCCCCCCAAAAAAAATATTTGGTTCAAGGGGAAAAAAAGTGTTGAATTCTCACTTTACCAGCCTGGAATAAGCTTCAAATTGAGTATGATTTTGCTTTTTCTTCAGCTTCAGGGGGTCAACGGCTCCCTGACCCCCGCCCCTGTCCCATGCCTAGGACTGAATGCCTTGTTTTTGGATTTTCTCCAGTTGCATCCATACACAAATCACTCCAGCCATGCACACAAACAACACATACATACACAAATCCCTCCAGCCATGCACACACAAACACAAAAACTCCAGACATGGCACACAAATCCCTCCAGCCATGCACACAAACAACACATACATACACAATCACTCCAGCCATGCACACAAACAACACATCCATACACAAATCACTCCAGCCATGCACACAAACAACACATACATACACAAATCACTCCAGCCATGCACACAAACAACACATACATACACAAATCACTCCAGCCATGCACACAAACAACACATACATACACACAAATCACTCCAGCCATGCACACAAACAACACATCCATACACAAATCACTCCAGCCATGCACACAAACAACAACATACATACACAAATCCCTCCAGCCATGCACACAAACAACACATCCATACACAAATCACTCCAGCCATGCACACAAAACAACACATCCATGCACAAATCACTCCAGCCATGCACACAAACAACACATACATACACCAAATCACTCCAGCCATGCACACAAACAACACATACATACACAAATCACTCCAGCCATGCACACAAACAACACATAACCCTCACCAAATCACTCCAGCCATGCACACAAACAACACATACATACACAAAAGGAGAAATGAAAGAAGATTACGGGTTTTTTTACTTCAGGTTTAGATGTAGGGAAGTGGTAGGGAAGTGGTAGATCAGACTTTTTTTGGTGTACCTTAGTGTATTTTTTTGAAGACATCAATACAGTGCAACCTCCTTTATAAGATCCTCCCATTATAAGACTCCCTCCAACATAAGACCTACTTCTCTGAGTAATTACCCTTCTTTTTGTAAGTGATAAAATTACCTCCCTTATAAGACCTCTCCCTTACAATACCCCTCCCTTATAAGACCTCATTTTGGATGTTTTTTGAAGGTCTTATAAAAGGAGGTTCTACTATCAAACAAGGGGGCATTTGATTTGGCTTTGGGGGCTGCAGCCAATGGGATTGGTTGGCCTTTGGGGACCTTCCCCAAACGCCAGTTCTACTCAAATCCTTTGGGCCTTGAGAGTGGGGATGTACCCTTCTGGGGCAAGGCATCTCCGCTTTGAACAAATTCTAGCCCAGCTGCCCAGAATAGTAGCTGACCCCTCTGCTGCACTTTTTGGCAGTTAACCCTTTCAAGTTCAACGCCAGCCTTTATTCAGCTAAAACTTTACATCAAACTTGCCTGGGCAGAGAAAAGATTCTATGTGCAATACTGGGGATTCATCTGTGACAAGCATAAAATAGGGCCTATCCTTACCTCCCAAAATGAAGAACATAAGGTCACTGGATACCAGACCCTCTGATGCCTTTCAGTGACATGGGTGTTAGGTATTTTTTTGATATTTGGTATATTCTAGTCACAGAGATTTATCTCTGAAATTCGGGCTGCTCTCCCCTGGGGAGTGCGTCGCTGCAAGTGCAGCGCCTACCAATTTAAAAAATTTGTTTTTTTAGGGGGCACAGGGTGAAGAGGGGGTGAGGGAGGGTGGGGGGACACAGTTGGAAAACCTAGCTATCCATTTGTCCATACCAGGCAGCGGGGATTCTCCCTGCTCCTTACCGACTTTCAACTGCCATGGGATTTTTACGTGCGTTAAGCGCACGGGTCAGACTAGCTTTAAGTCCCCATCCGATGGACTCGACGTTCAGTTCGATTTTCCTGTCAAACTAGAAAGACCGGGATTCGAACCCGGGTCACTCACGCTGCAGTCACAGCATTACATTTTTGGCAGGCGAACGTCTTAACCATCTGCCACCTTTCTCCATTGTGGGTGCCAAGAGGCGACTGGCAGATGAAAGGGTTGAATTAAAGAAACTCAGAAACAACAGACTGGCACAGACTGTGCTGTCTTGTGTTATACTTACACAGTTATAGGCCAGAAATGATGATATTTTGTATACAGTGGAATCTCCCTTTAAGACCTCCCATCATAAGACTCCCTCCCATATAAGACCTACTTCTCTGAGACATTGCCCTTCTTTGTAAGTATTAAAATTATCTCCCTTATAAGACCCCTCCTTCTAATAAGACCTCATTTTGGATGATTTTTGAAGGTCTTATAAGGGAGGTTCCACTGTATTTTTATTTATTTTCTATTTAATTTCTTCTTTGCCACATTTCAAAGTTAGTATTGTAACCCTCCTTGCCACAAGGGCTTTGTAAGCTAATGGCAATAAAATATTGTTGATTGTTGATTGATTGATATAGGTTAGGTTAGGTTAGGTACATTATAGTCACAGAGGCGTCTCTGTGAAATTCGGTGACGGTGGGTTGCTCCCACCCGGAGAGCGCGTCGCAGCCAGAATTTTTTTTTTTTTTTGCATACGATTTTTGTGTGACTGATGAGAAAGAAAAGGGGAGGGGGTAAATTTTGACCAAATGACAACTTGTTCGTTGCCACTGGGTTTAACGTGTGCTAAGTGCATGGGCACACGTCGGGACCTCGGTTTATCGTCTCATCCGAAAGACTCCACGTTCAGACCGTAAGGCCCTAGTGCAAAGTGAGAGGAAAAATCCCCTGTACCCAGGTTTGAACTTGGGTTTACTTGACACGAGGCGAACGCGCTGCCACTGTGCCACTCTACACATTTTGTACTGTATGCGTGGTGTGCAGCGGTGAAGGACATTCTCCCCGACCTGCCGGCCCACATGCGGCTGTTCTGCAGCGGTCGGATGTCCTCCAACGATCTGATGCCCACGCACCTCGACCAACTGCTGCCTCAGGCTAGCACCTACCCCCCTCCCTCCACACAGCAGAGCTTCAGAGGTGAGTTAGTGACCCACCCCCTCCTTCTACTGGATTTTACGGACTACGACGAAATAGGATTTTACGCCCTCTGCGGCCTTTCGACGCATGTGGGGCATTTTTTTAAATACAAAGATGGTGGGAACAATAATGGAGGCAATACCCGGAGGCAGTGCAACACCAGTAAAGTTCCGATTTTTTAACAATACAGAGATATTTAGTGGTAACCACGTCTCGGTTAAACCTCATCAGTTATGGTACCGCCACTTCCATGTAAAGAGTAAGATTTTACGGACTATAAGGCGCACCCCATTATAAGGCGCACCCAAAAATTTTTTTTTACTCAGAATTCAGATTTCGTGACTCTATTTCCTTACTATATTATCAGTCCCATTATAAGTGTACATTTGGTGTTGTTCACAAAATGACTTACTAAATCAATTTTCGTTTCCAAAATGACTTTTTCGGACTACAAGGCGATACTTTTTTCCCCCCAGACTGAGCGCCCCCGCGCCTTTTAATATGACCCGAATGAATAATATTGTGAAAAAATATTATATTGATATCTGAATTTTGTGTAACATTTTGGGGGGTGGTGCTTATTGGGGTCCCTGCAAAACGAACACCTTTTTTTGCAAGAGTTAATGTCCTTGGTGGGTGGGGGAAGATGGTTCAGTACTGACCAAACAGGGGGATAACTCTCACCAACAACCCTATTTGATGCCACTAAATGGGCTGCCTTTCGCAAGAGTGAATGCCATTATCCGTACTGACCAGCAAGGGCATCACACTCACTGTAGGGGGCGTTAATAACCCTAGTTGCAGAGGCCCTATAGTCGGTTGCCTTATAGCCCCACAATGGTTTAACCCTTTCACCGCCCGCCATACTTCAGCCAAAATGTCCATTATTTTACCTGGGTAGAGAACAAAATCCATCTGCATTATTGGGGATTCTTCTGTGACATATTTTATAAAATAAGGTCTATCCTTACTTTTTCAAAACTAAGACAATAGGGTCTTTGGATAATGACCCCAATTTGATGCCTTTTATTGACATAGGTGTTAAACCACTGTGGTGCTAAAATTGCGACAATTGGGTGGTGAAAGGGTTACAAATGTACATTTATTAAGTTTGTCCAGGGGGTGCGGCCGGGGAGGGTGGAATGAAAGAGAGGGAGGGGCGCGAGAAAAGGGAGAGGAGGAGAAGAGGGGCGAGGGAATGATGGGGAAAACGCGGAGAGAGAGGGGGAGGGAGGGGAGGAGGCCAAGGGCGAAAGGGGACGGGAGGGGAGAAAAGAATGAGAGTGTAAAGAGGGAAGGTGGGGGGGAAAAAGGAGGGGAGGGGAGGGGGGGGAGAGAGGTAGGAAAAAGAGAAGGGAGGGGGTAGCTACGAGGCGAAACGGGGGGGGGAGGGAAGGAGAAAAAGGGGGAGGAGCGGGGAGAAGGAGGGGGGGGAGAGAAGAAAGGGGAGAGGGCAATAGAGAAAAGAAAGGGAGGGGAAGGGAAAGGGGGAAGGAGGGAGAGGGAAAGAGGAGAGGGAAAAGAAGAGAGGGAGGGGGGAAAGGAAAAGAGGGAGAGAGGATAGGAGGGAGAAAAAGAAAGGGGGGGGGG